>BPLR01016760.1:0-129765 GCA_021605095.1 Caerostris extrusa
AAATGGAAAGAACTTTATTGGAACTTCCGCCAGAACTTTGCGGAATGAAAAATAATGACGTAGCTCACCCATTACCTCTGGTTTTGCATTTTTACTTTTTCATGATCAATATAAAAAATATCTTTACTAGTTTTGATTTCGTTCTGCATTTCAAAAATATAATTCCATTTCTCAATATTTTCATATATGAGCATAAATGTTGGTTTGCGCGATTTCTCTCTTATGTCTTTATGGATGAGCGTTAATACCAGTTTGACTCATTTAATACGTTTTTCTTTTCATTTTAACCATTTACATTTTTAATACAAATGCATTTCGTTTAATACATTTGAGCAGTAATACATTTTTGAGCGTTAATTATTTCAGGGTAAAATGAACTCAACAAAACTAATGAAAATAATTATAAAAAATAGATTCTCTGGGCTTTACAAGTAAACAACTGAGTGATTTGAATCATATTAAGCCATACGTTTGTAAAACGTATTTGTCACTTATTAAATCGAAACATTGGTGAATTAAAAAGCTCAGATATACTGAGTAACAATCATGGAATCTGCTCGTTTATGAAAGACCGTTCTGACGACAGTAGATTCGAATCTCTAAATTACTGCGCTCTTGCTCTAGGTTTCTTTTAATCAGTAACAGTGGACGTGTGTATTCTAACAGACTGCTTAGCATTTCCTTCTCATCACAAGTATTACATACTTAGTCTAATTGAATTGATTCTTCTTGATTCTGTTTTGTGACTTGAACATACCCCGTCTTATCACATTGTTTTGACAAGTGCGTCTGGTAGAAATTCCATTGCATTCTTCAAAAGAGCGGTCTGTGAGACCTCACCTCCCTTTCAGTAGTACTACGCAGGGTTCTGAAGTTAGGTCCGAGGAGTTGGATTCATCCATTTGCTCCATGTTATTCGGAGGAGCTGCAAAAAAAGATTCTAGATTAAGTGGAGAAGATGACTGTGAAGAAGAATTTTTTGTCTATGAAAGTTCCCACTCAACTGACTCTGAAATTTCTTCAGACGATAATGATTTCTCAGACCCAGAAGCAGCTACAGCCTTTTACTAAAGGTAACGTTGATATGTTATATGAAATATGCTCGGTTGATTCATGCAGCAGGAGGACAACGTTGTTGTTTGTCTATGGCTCTTTTCTACACATTAATAGATACGAGAGCAATAAAAGCATACATTTTGCGTCAAGTCTATTCCCTAAACCCTGTTGTGACCAGGATGATGTTTTTAGAAAGCATTAGCAAGACATTTAGTCCTACCATTACTACATACGTTAGAAACCTAAGAATAAATCGTAAATTGACATTGAAAATAAAATAGATTTTAGGAAAAAAAAGCAGATTCTCAGAACGTTGAACAGTGCGCAGTAGAAACAAAATTAAAATTAAGGAAACCATGTTGTTTGTGCCACCAGAGCAAGTAAAAAGAAAGCATGTTGATGTTTATCTTGCCATGAATCTGTTTGTTTGGAGTACATGCTAAATTATGCAATGTATGTTCTAAAGACGACGAGTACTAAACTGATTATTATTATTATTATAAAATTTACTACAGCATATGTGTTTCATCGAAAAACTATGACTCCAGCAAAAAGTTTTTGGAAAAATTTTATGTAACTTTAAAATCTAAAAACACATTTTCTTCTGACAGTTAAAAGTTCAAAGAACTTCTAAGTGAAACAACAGAATGATATTTTAATTAAAATATTTTTAAACAGGTGACCTCTTTACTACACATTAAATTAATTTCAAATACTTTATTTCGTAAATAAAATGTTCATTCAGGTATTAATTTAAATTTTAATTATGAAGTTGATAACTTCAATTGATTGCTCTATAACAAGATGTGTGTATATTATAAATGAATAATAAGCCAGCTTAATAAAAATGCCATATATTAAAGAGTTTTAAAAAATGTCATATATTAGCTTTTTTCTTTCTCTTTTAATATGCCTATCACTTAAATTGAAACAATTTATCGTTTGTTTACCCTCTTCGCAACATTTTCTCACTAGACGAAGTAATGCGCAAGTTAGTTATGAGCCTTGGAAACCAATCTGCCTTTTTCAAGATGATGCATAAAATAACGTTCCTCGTAGCTTTCTCAAAACAAACAGTCCCTTAGTCACTAAATGTTTGACTTTAGAGCATTCTCATTTAAATCATATTCATGGGGCAAATGTAAGAATGCATTTTTTACCAGATATAAATTTTCCTCTTATTAAGTGTGGATTTAATGATTACACAACATAAATCAATTTAATTATTAATCACCAATTAACTCCCGAGTACAAGAAAAGAAGAGATAAAAACCTAGAAATCGAAACAAATTCATTCCCAGTTGGAAAGCTTATAGACACCATCAGAATATTTCTCTTCTTACACCATGTTAATTCTATTTTAGTTTTGCTGTATGCATACGACATGAAATGTCTATTTTATTAATATTAATCGAATATTAATAAAAATAATAAACACTGTGTACATAACTTTTTGTTGGGGTTTCAATATCTCACGTAGCAACATTGTTTACTGCAGAATAGCGTTATGGAAATTGTGACGTCAAAATTTAAAATGACGAATGCACAAATTTGTACATTGTTATTTGAAGACAAGTTGAATACGCAGAAAATTTTCATTACAAATGGTATGCAGCATATCTAATTGCAAAGCAGATATTCCGTGTTACTGTCGTTTGAGTAAAAGCTTGGAGCAATCCACATTTGCTTGTGATGTGTTCCTGTCTGTGAAATTACTTCTACCGAACTCAGGTAGAATTATCGAATAATGGTCTTCCTTATACGTACTCCCTGAAGTGATAACAGATATTAATATTGGTAGAGTAGACATTTATTGAATGGAATCAACATCTTTATGTGATATGATCGGTCTAATAGTTGCATTTTAGTGTAGGAATCATTTCGTTTCCTGAAATTAGTTTAACTAATGTCGGATAGAATAACTTGAAGGATGGTCTTTTTTTTATATGTAGTAGTAAGATGATAGTAGTGGTAAGATGGTAATAGGTGGTGTTTCATGGGTAAATAGTTCCACGTGCATAACATGTAAAAGGAAAAATCGAAGTTTAAGCTAGCGCCGGAACATCTCGTCTGCGTGAGCGTGAGCTGGCTGGAAGGAGAAAGAAAGGTAACCAGGGCAGATGGCGCTTGGTTTTCGAATAAAAGAGTTGAGTTTCTACAGTCCCGCAGAGTATGTGTTTTTATTTTGAGACCATTACCAGGTGGTAAATAGATGGTAACATTTGTGGTGGTTAATTAATTAAAATTGTTAGTGGTAATGCATGATAAAATGTATTCAGCAATATTTCTTGGTTGCAACCTGTATCTTCATGCAGATGTGATCAATTTAACCGTTCCATTTTGCGTAGGATGCAATGTGTTTCCTTAAATTACTTTAACCAATGTTGGATACAATAAATGGAAGCATGATCTTTTTATATATACTCCTGAATGATATTGTGTAGAGGTAATAGATGACAACAATTGTTGAGTAAACCTTTCTTGGAAGCAATCAACATCTTCCTTTGATGTTTTGGTCTCCCTTTCTCTTATAGTGTAAATGCAACATGTTTCCCAAAATTATATTAACTTAGTTTGCATAGGATTAGCTGATTGATATTTGTGTGTTTTAATAATGTGCTTGCCTGATTTTTATGCGTACTCCTGAAATAAGATTGTGTAGTGGTAATATTTTTTTTTTTTGTAAACTCTAATACATACAATTTTTTTTGTGCTCCTAACTATTTTAAATTTTACATTTTAATTGCTTACAAAAAGTCATTGCATTGCTACCACATGAAAATGTTTGAGTTGTATTTTTTTGCGACTCTGTAAGCAATTTTTATAAATTTTACAGAAAAATACATTTATCACGCACCCTAACGTGTCACCAGAGTAATTATTTCCATAAGCTCCTTTTGAGTGAGCCATGCAAACTGCTTTCATACACTTCACAATTTGCATAATCCTCGCAAGATAATGGTAATAGTAAAACACGATGAATTATCCTTTACGGCATTTTCTTCGGGTTCGGAATAAAATATTCTCCTAATAAACCAACGATCGGGCCCCATCGGTCGTAGTACTAACACAAGGTTGTTCTGGTTTGTCTCTCTACGGTCATCTTGTGCACACTTTGAGCTAATTAGACCGGGACCTACAGATTAATTTGGATTCCGAACCACTCACAAACATCCGTTCTACTTCTAGGATTCGAATCCGAAACCTAGCCAGAGTGCTAGCCAGTGGTACCAAAGGCCAGAGCGCCAGCCAATTGGCCATCAAGGAGCGTACTGACACAAAAGGGCACATTAATTTTGACGGTAAATTTGCCTCAACGCATATTGAAAGTTCTTTAATTAGTAAACAATTTTGTTAAGAAATTAGCCAATTGTCTTTAGAATTTATATGAACCATTTCAATTAAATTATCATTAACTAAATTTCGAAAGAAGTTATATCAATATTTTGGTTGTAAAAGTTTCCTTTACATTTTGATTGAAATAATTACCAGAATGGTTATCATAGCAATGCAATGGTATGACGCAATTAAGAATCAAATTTAGTTTACTTAAGATTCAGAAAAATCGAATAGATTCTTTTAAACTCTCACATATAGCTATAAATTTCTACATGCTCAGCAGTGTTTCTAAAATTTCAATTTTATATTATGAGGGTTGAAAAAATAACTCTCACACATAAGTTTCTAAAATTTCAATTTTATATTAAGAAAATTAAAAATTATACTAATTATCTTAATTAATTATATTATTTAAGAATAAACGATAATTAACTTATGTACACTAATAAAAGAATTGAATTAGAAAAACCAGTTTAATTTAACTAAATGACTTAAACGAAAAAAATAAAACTACCCAATTACAAAGCTTTGTAAAATTTTTGGGAACTCGAAACAAAGTAACGAGAAAAACTCTCATTGAAATAGAATTTCAGCGGTGAGCTTGTGGAACAATGCAATTCTGACAAACGGGGAAGTTTAGTTTGAAAAGCATTCTGTTGTTGACACTGCAAAAACGCAAAACCGTCAGTCGCGTGCGTGAACACGAGGTACTTGGCTCCAAATTGAATAACATTACTCGCTTTGCTTTTTTTTCTTCATTGCGTTTCATGTCAGTCTTGGAATTCATTCAGACTCGAGAGCTTTCCCTTTGATGAAAGAACAAAAAAAATGAATTCATTTTTAATAAATACCAAACAATCTTTTCTCCAAAAAATGGGGAACTTTATTGTTGTTCTTTCCATCTTGAATGACAGTTTCATTTCGATCGCAGATATTTGAATAGCTATACATATGAAGCATGCATCAATAATTTTTTTATTATTTTGTTATTATTATTTTTAATAATATTTTATTATTATTTTTTAGTATTTGGTATTTATATATTAGTTATCGAAAAAAAAAACTTTTTAAACTTTCTTTCTGTTTTATTTTAATTTTCAAGTACAATTGGCCAAGTATATAAAAAAAAAAATTAAAGTCATTTTCTAATTTCCTTTCACTAAAAAGTTCTTTAGAAATAAAGTTGAAATTTTCCTCTTATAACCCTTATTTCCTCTTATAACGCCATCTATTATTAAATACGCAACTTAAATCTAAAAACTAATTTTTTTCTTTTTAATTTCCAATGGCAAGGCAAGTAAAAAAAAAAAAAATAGTAATAATAACAAAAATAACAAGGGAAAAAATACAAAAAGAACAAATGTCCAGAAAATGCACAGATGACCGAAGTCATTGCCTTTAAGAGTTATCTCGCACGCCAGTAAACCGCTGTCTTCGAATCGAAAAAACTAAAATTAATGAATTAAATTAATATTTGAAAAACTGTATTAACATCAAGTGCCCTCCATTACAAGTTCAAAAAAAATGTAATTAAATTTGAGTGGATGAATAAAAAGAATTTTAAGAACAATTAAAAATTTGAAACAAGATATATATAGGAGAGCGTGAACTAATAGTAGGAATTGAGTGAATGAATAAATATTAACACATAAACGTGCAGCAAATATTACATATTTAAAGATTAAATATCATGAATAATAAAAAAAAAATTAAGCTAAATAAGACAAATTTAAGTTGAATATATTAGCTGTTTCAATTTTTTTTTTATTTTATTTAATATTTTTATATTAGAAATTAATAGCTGTTTAATTTTTATGTGCACTTTTTATTCGATTTCCTTTTGATTTTAAACATGATTAAGTAAAATTGTTTGTTTATAAGACTACATGAAATTTTGCCTACGGAATTTTTCTACTTAAATAAAAATGGCGGGGGCATGGGATATCTTTGTTCGACAAATTCGGGTCTCGAACCGAAATCATGAACCCAACAGCTATCCACCAGATGACTCTAGTGCAATCATTGAGACATCAGATTTATTATTAAAAGAATTATAAATTTCGCTGGTGCAACTTGGCGAATAGTACGATGGGTTTTCAAACAAGAGGAGTTCGAAATCCAAAACTTAACTGAGAGTTCCCTTGTCAATGCCGGGAATTGCACCGAAAATCCATAAGCCAAAATGTCTAAATGTAAGAAAACACGGTTGTAAATTCCCCCAGTTAAAGGAAATTCCTCTGAAATTGTGGTGACAAAATTAGATTGAAGTGTAATAAGCCTTCCGTCGTACACCCTTGATAAAGTTGAATTTTTGCATCTCTTTTTATAATACGGAATTTGCATAGTATCAATGTAACAAATTTTCTTCCAGAAAACTAAATGGTCACTCTACAATCTAATATGTATCCCAAAAATTTAAGGTTTTTATCTAAATCATTCAAAACAGTGGATATTTTTTTTGAGGGTAGAAATTATAAAGTTCCTGTTTGTACTATGTTTACTATTTTTTTAACAATAGCTACTTATATTAAGTAACCTGATTTAATGAATGCTTTACAAATTCAGAAAAATATTTAAATTTTTTAATCATTTAATTTTTTTTTTATATATAGCATGAACAAAAAAAAGGTTTTGGTTGAATATTTTAAATTAATGATCACTATAATTCCATTCAAATTCAGTATTTAAATTACGTTCCCGTAGATTTAATTTGGAAGTTACAAAAAAAATTATATTAAATCTAATACAAATATTCAATATTCTAACTTTTAGCAGATACTTTCGAAAATTGCATTTGGTAATTTGTTAGTACGAAATTGGATTTTTTGGAATATATATCAGAGTGTGTAACCAATTCGATATGTCTTTGAAGATATTTAAAGAGAAGGAAATTAGTCTTTGACAAAATTCTCTCTTTCGTGTGTTCACATATTTATTATTTTAAAAATTATGAATAAATCAAACGAGATTTCGTTGAAAATACAAAGCCTTTTTTCTAAGTACTATTTTGAAATGTTGTCCGACTGCCATTCCGAGCATGTGCACTAATTACACTCATGTCCATAAATTAAGGATAATGAAGTTCAGGCAAAGAAAGAGACAGAAGCAAAACAAACTTGACTTATTTGTAAAGTCTATTTATTAAACAAAAGGTACAGAGCAAAAAAAGATGCTATATGTTTGACATAATTAATAAAAATTGGATTTTACTCCCAATCGCAGGCGACAGTTAAGTGGAAACATCTGACAGGCCTACGAGCATAAGACCAATGTGCCCCTAAGCGTCTGTACACGGTGTGCCTTGCGAAAACTGTCGTACCGGTAGCTGAAGAGAGCTGACGAGACAGGTCTGATGCTGTGCTCCGTCTGTTTCTTTTGGCAGTGCTAAAACCGGTCCTCATTCGGCGTTGTAACTCGGGGGCGACCTGTGCTGTAGCATCTACTCACATTACCATCATCTTGGAATCGTTGCCAAAGCCTGGAGATGACACATTTCTGGGCGATTCCAAGTTCCTCGGATACTTCCAGCTGGGTACGTCCACATTCCAGTCGTCCGATAATTCTACCACGTAAAAATCATCCAAATGCTTCCTTCGTGCCATAACTATGCGTTTATTGCACTGAAAGGCTTTTAAAGCGCTTGTGAACAATTTTTTACTTCTTTGCCACCATTTCTTATAACCCTCTCTTACACTCTCGTCATTGTGACGTACTATCCGCGCCATCTGGTGGTTTCCTGTAATTTGCATATTCTTCTTCAAGATGTGTGTGATAATTCTACATGTGAAATTTTTATTTTAGAGTTCAATTTCTGTGTGATTCTGAATTATCCTTTTTAATTTATGGACATGAGTGTATCTTCATCTATCGGCCATCCCCAGATGCTATTTCGGAAGGATTTACTTGCATCAACAGTTAACTGGGGCATAAATTGTATGTAAAGTCACTTAGGATCACACTTCGAAACGTTCACATTCTGTTGGTTATAAATGATCAGCGGAAGGAGAGTTTGAATCTTCGGTGGGGCCTGATAGCCGAGTGATGAGCGCTCTGGTGCTTTTAGCTCGAGTTCCAGCATTGCCATGGATGCTTGTTGTGATTTGTACCCATTTTAAATCATAGGTGCCTGTCTAGTTTGACTGTATAGCCGTTAGACACAGTACTGACAATCCTACCCAATAAAAGGAAACATCCGTCTCGAAATCTGCCAGTAGGCAGACGATCTTGTCCCATAATGGGGCTGTTGCACCAATGAAAAGAATTTTGTTAGCTTAAGGTAACCTAGAAGGTTAAAATTCCTATTTTAATGAAACATTCATTGAGCAATTATTTTAAAGATCAGACCGTTAGCTTTCGAAAATGTTTTGCTTCTACATTTATTACAAGTCAAGATACTGTTATTTCCTTACAAATTATTGGGAATTGAATTTCGGAAAAGCTGTATTTTTTTTTTTTTATTTGCTGCACCGCCCTGCGATAACAGATATAACTTTTATGATAAGTTTCGGAGTCCCACATTTTAAATATGGGTTTAAAATAATATTACGTATGTATTGAACCAAAAGCTTTATATTTGTTTAATGAGTTATTGACATTTTTGTTAGAAAAATTTTTCTTCCATTTTGGCTGTCAACGATTCGATGGGCTGTCATTCATCTATATTTTGGAACAGCATCAAAATAACAAGTAATACAAAAAAAAATTGTTTTTAAGTCAATTCCTACTTTTTTTTTCACTCTATTGCAGAAAAGTCCTTTACAAATAAAGTTGAAATTTTCCACTTGCATCTGGCGCCATCTGCAACTTAAATCTCAAAAAATATAATTAATTAATTGAATTTAATGAATGAATTAACATTTGAAAAACTATATTAATATCATATCATCCACTACAAGTTCAAAAGAAAAATGTATTTAAACTTGCGTGGAGGACTTAAAAGTATTTTATGTACGATTAAAAATTTGACCAAAATTTATATAGGGAGAGTGTGAACTAATGGTAGGAACTGAAAAAAATACACTTTTTGCCAATTTTAGCCTGATTTTAACAAAAAAATATTCATTTACTTAAAATCTAAGTGCTTCTATTCATTAGGTAGCAAATACTTGTTTGTTGAAGATAATCAATATTTTTAAGCAATCAATATTTTTAATTTGTTTTGATTTAATGTCTTTAATGTTATTACGCCCAAAGAATGATTTTACTATCGCCATGAATAAAATTAACCATAATTTTCCTTAAATTTTTAAAACACACAAAATTAAAATACAGCTGGCCCATTTTAAAAATTCAAAACTACTGGAAGCCTTAAACAAAACAATCACTTTGAATTAATTTGATTGCTTCTCTTAGAAAGGAAAAAAATGGTGCCTTTTAAAGCATGAATATTTTAGGACTCATTTACAAAAATGTCTCGGCTTATTTTACGTGGCGCAAGTCATCAGTTTTCTGTGTAACATCAAAAAAAAACTTTTATTTTACTTTTGTTTTCTGTTTAAGTAAATCCTGAAAGGTATTTACTTTTCTCAAATTTTTGGAAATTGATTGTTTGATCTTTTAATGATCTGAAGTATAATAAGAGCGACGTTAAATAAGTTTTTCTTCAACGAAATTGGTTACACATATAGCTAAAGTAGTTTTTCCACATCATAAAAATGCACTACAAAATTCATTTCATAAGCATTTTGAAGTAGATTTCTTTAATGCGCTATCGCATAAAAATGTTTAAATTCTTTTTCTACTTATTAAAGAAAAAAAAACATCTTTATTAAACATCTTATTAAAAATATCTTTAAATATTTTTTTTTTTCCTTGTTCGCTTAGCTTCCATTACAAATAATCTCAAAAATAACTTCGAAAATATGACGAGACTCGGTCGCAACAACATGACAAGCCACAAATGATGATTAATAACTGTAATTAAGAGATTAAAGATTATTTTTATTGCTACTATTTGAGCTTTAGGGAAAGAAAGCCATTTTTATTAATGGGAAAGACTAAAATTTAATTATCCTTAAAGGACAATGCAATGTAATGGATTAGAATATCCTTAAATTTCTTTTTTTTTTTTTTCCTTTACATTGCAGTTTTTAACATACTGTTTCCAATAGTTAGCTCGTTTTCAACAAACAGATTGTTTCATAGCATGTTACTTTGCTGAAAGTCTGTCGGTCAGATACCCGACATATCATATTAAACTAAATATTCGTGTATTGTTAAAATTCATAGCATAATACTGTACTTAGTAAGATGTATAGAGGGGCTGAATGGCCGTGTGACTAGCGCTCTGGCACTCTGTACCCCAAGTTTCTTCTAAATGAATAACGTCGGTGCAGCGCTTGCCTGAAGGCATCCAAGACAACTGTCTAAGTGTTGTCCAGCTGCATTAGAACAAAACAAACATCCCGGCGGTGCCATGGATGTTTATAGTGGTTCGGAATCTAGTTTAAACCGTAGGTTCCGGTCTAACAGTATCGTAGAGCTTTGTGGAGGTATTGTTACTCCGCGTCAGTAGCTTATCTTCAAGCTACACGCACCTAATGGGTAGTGCTAAGTGTGTTTCATCGGTGCAGCACTTGCCTTTTAGGCGTCGAAGACAATTGTCTAAGCGTTTTATAACTGCATTAGTACTGCGTATTATAACTGCATTTAAATGAACTTTTTGAAAAGTTTAGGTGACGAACAAATTCATAAGCGTACAATAATGTGAAAAAATGCAAATTAAATTAAACAGAAGGTAATATTATCAAAAAAAATTCTAATTTATAATATATTACGTAAATTTTATATGCTGCAAATTCAGGGTGATTATAATTAAAGCCTCACTTTCAAAATGCTGTAAAAAAGAGCCACTCTCCACAATGAGTTCATATTTGAATTGAAGATACTTGAATAAGAGGGACACGGTATGGCATCAAAAAAAGTTCCAAAGTGTATTAATAGAGGGCTCTGTTAGCGGCATAAAGAAAGTAAATTCGGCTGCCAGTGATATTTTGAATCGAAAGGACAACGTATTTGGCATGAGTTGCACATTAAACCAACTGTAGTATTCAATGTGCTTGATTGTTTCGGTTTTTTGGAAAATATATGGAAAAAAAATATTGTGTACATAAACGATTGTCTGAAATTTTTAATTCAAATTAATTTTCTTTACTTGATGCTGGAGTTGCAAAATATTGATCCGTTTTTCTATTTATTAAATTTTGTTATTACTTACCCGGAAAATACCGAGTCATTCAACTGGTACATTTATAGTTTCTGCCATTTTATAATAGTTATAAGAAAGAATTTTTGGTGCAGATTTTCTCTGTTTTATATAATACTCAATTATAGTTGAAATTAATTTAAAACCTTAAAGAAATTCAAAAAAAAATTTCTGGGCAACACACCAATAGTGCCTATTCTTGGCACTTGGGAATTTCCGCTTCGGTACAACTTGTTACGGAGACATAGTACCTTGTTACATTTAAAAAAATAAATTTTCAAAAATATTAAAAAATAATTTAGAATATTAGAAACATTTTAAAACAAATAGCATTTAAATTATTAAATAATTATTCAATTAACAAATGACAGCTAAAATTCCGGCTACTGTAACAAAACATTTATTCGTGTGTCTTTCAATCTTTAAATATGATTTTTTTCTCAGTTTCTGATTTTTTTTTTTTTTTTTAAATATTAAATATTAAGAATTACTTAAAATTTGAGGAATTCAAAATAAACATCTTCATAATATTTAATTTCATTTGATATAAAAATTTTAAGTTATACCTTTTTATCTTTCAAAAGTTATCTTGCGAGAAACAGAAGGTAAGTTTGAGAGCAATTTTAATAATAATAATTTTTTTATTTTTGTGTTTTTATTTTTGTATACAAATTAAATTATAAAACATATCAAAATTCCCCGTAAAAAACTTTTGATTTATGATGAATTATAAATAAAAAGTCAGTAAAAATGATTAATTTTCGATTCACTAGGTACTATGTCCCTTTAAATTTTCAAACAGGCTTCTTCAGGTCAGAAATCTAATAGGTACCTAAAATTTAGGTTCCTAAAAATAAAGAAGATTAAATATAACACGGTGTTATCCAATGATCTATGTGATAAATGTGATGAGTACGATAAATCTATATTAAATTTCTGAGAGGGCAAAGTAGATCTATATCCTCTTGGTGCACTCTAGGCAACGTCTGATACGGAAAATGATCTACTAATACGGCCTTCAGTCTGTCTCTCAGTGTCAGTTGCTTAGAGTTTTGCAGTGGAACGCAGGTGGATTGTCCCAAAACAAGAGAGAGGATAATTAAAAGACTTAGGTGCTCCTTCTTTGAGGATGCTGCAGCTAGAAACAGTCACAAGCCCTGATACGATCATATTCAGGATATCCCTGAATGACCTAGATAAAACTCGGTAGCATTGCTACGGATATTCTGTGGTCATGATTGTCTCCGCAGACACCTTCGCAGAATTAAACAGACTCCTGGCCTCCTGTGTCTCCTCTGTGATAACCAGGAAAAAATGGATATGTCTCACGTTGCTTCCTGTTCTGCACGGCCTCCTGTTTCTTTTATGGAAGCGTTACTGGATTGCTAGACTTAAGCGGATGGATTAACTGATGTCATTTGTTTCTATCTTGTTCTTTGTATTTACTTTTTATGATATCTGTTGTCCTGTAAACTTGCCATTGAAATAAATATTAAATTTCTGTAAAAAAAATTAAAAATGCAAATAAAAAAAACTGATTTAATTTAAAGTTCAAAAAATTTAGCCTGATATTTTGTTATTCTTTATTATTAACAAAAAGGAAATAAACTTTCTCATTATTTTCATTATAGTATTATTTCATCATTCGTTTAAGTAATTATACGTTATTCATACAAATTCAGTATAAGACTTCAATCGATAGCATTTTTAAATAATTTTCTTTCAATTCACAGCATTGATTAATTAGTCAAACCAATTTATGATCTCAATTATTCTGTCTTCTTTCGGTTTCGTAAGAAGATAATTTATATTTTAACTAACTTTTCAAACACATACTCCATTACAGAATTCTCTATTTGAATTTCAATAGATTTGTACAAAAAGATGTCTTATTTTTTTTTTATTATTGGATTAATTTCAAAATAAAATAATTTCTTAAAAAACATGTTTTTTTATAAGATAAATTACTACAAAACAATATTACAATTCATTTTATTCATTTATTGATAATATATTAACAAACATAATACATTATTCAAATGATAAAATTACATTTTTATTAAATTAAAAAATAGCTTATTAGAATTTTTTCGTGTTTTTTTTTTTTAAAAATAGAAGATTAAAAAATAACAAAATATAAAATTGATAAAAATGGATATCTAAATTTAATATTTCTAATAATAGACACACGTACATATTTCTTCAACATAGAATAGAATAGATAGATATATAGAATCTTATACATTGACGAATTAATTTATTCAGTACATAAATGCAATAAGCTACTATCTTAATTATTCTACATTTAATACTTTTAAAACTTTTTTTTACTTCCATAGTCCAATTTTGGAGACATTGAAATTAATCATTTACCAGGAGTGTGAAGATGAATCTTTTTAGCAATAATTCTTCTTATTTAATTATTATGTTAAGTAAACCTCGTTGTGCACTTTTTGAGACTTTTAAGAAAAACTAAAACTACAATAATAATTCCACAGTAAAAGCTTATTCATAATATATCAGTTTTGCTACATGATATCATTTATAAAAAAAATGTTAATAAAAGCCGTTCTTACAAGTGTACTTTTTTTGCGCATTGTGCTTTAAAGATTTATTGATTTAATACAAATTTACTCGACTTCAAATATTTCCGTAAACATCTTCATATATCATTCTATTATTCTTTAAATACCCCTTACTTATTCTCTATTAGAGTACTACCAGCGCCATCTATTGAGAACGTTTGAAACATTCTTAACATTTTGGTATCACGTGAAATTTGTGTTATTACAGTACAGAAAGTACGCTAAAAAAATATTTTGTAATTACCATTTTAATTATATTGTGAAAATAACAAAATCTTGAGAAATTGTTGACAACAAATAAATGTGCATATGTAATAAAACTGTTAAAAATGCATGTCAAATTTAAAAGTTATTAAAGTTAAAGTTAATTTAAAAGTTTTTTTTTACCAAAGATGCATTTATATTTTTAAATCAATTAAATAAATAGTATTTTTATTTAATTAATAGATTAGATTTTTCTAAAGAAGAGCTTGCATATAAAATGTCTGGTAAAAACGAAATTTCGTTATTCATTTTATGAAAGATTACAAAATTTCGATATGCATTTGAAAATTTCACGTTTTTCAGTTTTATTTTTAAATGAGTGAAAATTCCAATAATTTAAAAATAAAACGAGGTGTAGTTTGAATTTATAAAATTCTAACTCTAATTTCCTTAAATTATTTTTACTAATTAAAATAATGATAATGATAATTAATATATAATACAAAATGTCTTATATATAAATTTGTAGAACATAATTTGTCTTTTATAAAATTCATCCTACTAGTATTTCATTTCTTCATAGTTGTAAACATAAATACCCTTGATAATAAATATTCTAATAATTGATATGAACAATAAAATTTTCTACCCTTCTAAATTTACATAACAGCAGAAGATAAGAGAAAGAATAAATATATATTTAAATAAAAAAAAAAAAAAAAAAAAATGAAACAAAAAAAAAAAAAAAATTCTTTTTTCATAAAAAAAAAAAAAATCATTCAGTTAAACTGATATCTTAGAAAGAATTCAAACTCTTATAACATATTACGCGTAAATAAATTTAATTTCTTTAAAAACTCAAATTATTGTGGCGATAAAATGGTCTCCAAGTAAGTTTAGCTTTTAAATACATCTTTATTTACAATATCTCTATCATCTTTTTATTTTAAAAATATTTATTTATTATTTAAATTATTATTTTACGTTTGTCTGCTGCTACATTTAAAATTGTATTTGAATTCGTTGATCAACAAGCGATGAAAATTTACTTAGCTAACTATTTTACAAATTTTAAATTAGCTAGCAGCAGGAAAAGATAATATTTAATAAAACGTATGTATGTACATATTTAGTTTTTCAACAAGTATAAACTAAGGTATAACAAGTATAAAAATTCTTGAAATAAAATTACTTGATGCAGAGCTCTATCAATTATTTTCACAGCTTTAATTTAAAAGTTATGTATTTTAATAAAATTATTTAACAGAACATTAAACCTACTTATGAAAGTAAAAAAAAAACCTATACTTTTACTACTGTGTCCAGAAAGTAAGGCCATTTTTTTTTTTTTCAAAAATTCTTTTATTTATTCTTCCAAATTTATTTCATCGCCTTCAAAGTAATTCTCTCAGAACACAATGCACTTATGGCAACTTTTTCCAATCCTCAATGCATGCTAAAAAGTCATCGGCAGGGATGGCCTTCAAAGTGCGCGCCGATTCAAGTTTAATCTCTTCCATCGACTCAAAACGGTGTCCCCGGAGTGGTCTTTTGAATTTAGAAATTAGTCGGAAGTCGCACGGTGTACATACGGTGGTTGTTGAACAATATGGGATTCATTTTTTGCGAAAAAGTCACGAAGAATCGATGCAGTGTGAGCTGGCGTATTCCGTGTTTTTGGTACCCATCGAGATTTGACGCATTTGAGGCCCAAATGGAATGGACCGATCCTTTTGAAATTCCAACATCATCAGCAAGTGTCTTTAATTGTAAATCGACGGTTTTCAAAAACCAAATCTTTAATTTTTTGGACGTGAGCTTCGTCGGTTGAGGTGGATGGTCGACCAGAGGGCTCTTCGTCTTCAACGCGTTCTCTGCCTTCTTTGAACTGTTTATACCACTTCTAAACATTTTCTTTCCGATATAGGAATGCTCATCAAATGCCTTCTGCAACATTCTATACGTTTCCGCAAACAAAAAAGTTCTTTGCTCATTGAATTCAGACATTTCAAAAATCGCCGGAATCAGTTTCAGCGACTCACGAAGCCAAGCGTCACTCAAATACTAATGAATATTTTGACGTCATATTTCACAAAGATGTCAAGGACAGTTCCAGCAACCTAAAAAAAAAAAAAAAAAAAAAATTCCATAAGTCCCGGAAATTTCAAATTGAAAATGGTCTTACTTTTGGACACAGTAGTATGTGTGGTTTAAAAATTGATTTAAAGAAAAAGAATATACAGTTTATTGTATTTTGATGGAAAACATAAAGATTTTTTTATTTTTGCTTCCGAAAAGAAAATGCTCCACAAATACATGAGGATCTATGAATTTAACTCTTTAAAAAAAGGGGGAGAGAGGATGAAGAGCTGAAAAAATTTTATCAACTTAAGAAAAGATCGTTTGGCTCCAGGGACATCAGGCTCAAAGAAAAGAGAAACGAAATTGAACAATTTTCATTTCGAAATTTCGGGTCTTTTATATTTCCCGTAGATTAAGAGGTGGAACTTTTTCAAAACTCAATGAATTTAATCATTATTTCTGAATTCAATGAATTTAATCATTACATAAACTTTTTACTTTTTTTTATTTTATGTTTTTGAAGCAAAATAAATTCATTTATTCAATTTAAAAGCCATTCTGATCGTTTATTTAAATTTTTGCTTTTATTTTACGATTTTCCTCGTTGAAATAATACGCTAAAGCAATGTGTGTGTGTGTGTGTTTTGTTGTTGCTGTTATAAAAATATTAAAAAAATGTTAAGTTGAATGTAAATATGAGTTTTAATTGCTATTATCAGAGATATCAAATTCAAATGAAACCTTTAAGTAACATAATAGATAATTTTTAGCGGTTTTTGTTCTTATTAGTAATGGAGGGCGGCTAAGAAGAAATACACAACATTACTTTCCAATAAAAATGACACTAACATTACCACATAATTCCTATGAATGAGAAAAACACATTTACCACTATTGTTGCTGTTCTAATGCAACCGGCAATACAGTTAATCTTAATGCCATAAGAAAGGTTTGTACCGCTATTACTCATTTAGCACTACCCGGGAGGTGGCATGTGTAGCTTGAAGATTTGCTACGGACGCTAGTAACACTACCCCTTCAACTCTCTTATTATTAGACCAGGACCGGCGGTTTAAAGTGGATTACGAACGACTGCAAACATCCATGTCACCGCCGCTCCTCAAACCCGACACCTTTGGAACTGAAAGCCAGAGCTCTAGCCACTCGGCCATCAGGAAATTTACCACTATATTGTTGCAGATTAATGAAGCTTTAATTTAAAAGTATTAATTTAGAGATAATTTAGGTCTAAAATTTTATATACAGATTACCTTTAATATTGGAAAAAAAATTTAATTTTTTAAATGCATAATGAACAGTAATTAGAAATTAAAAATATAGCCATTATAATTGCAAATTTGATAAAAATTCATATATACAAAACAACTCAATTTCACAATACAATATAATTCTATAATGCTTTAAAATTAAAATTGAAAATCCATATGGGATTCAAATGAACTAACATGTCCTTTTCAATTTCTCTATTTGAAAAGTTTGTTCTGATATGGCCCATTTAAGTAGAATTAAGGAAAAATTACTCCGACATTAAATTTTATAACAATTTCAGGATTTGTTGTTGTGACACATCCTCAGCGCCTGGCAGCACGAGACGGACATCCCATGAGTGGTCTAATCATAGATGGAGGAAAAGGAGGCAGCTTCTGTCGCAATGGAGCGCCTGTAGGTAGAAGTCTGACTTAGCTGAAGGAGAGAAGGACCTTTCAGGGAAGCTACCCCGCATTTGCGTATTGTATGGGAGGAAACCCTGAAAACTCCCATCAGGTAGTCCGACTCACAAGGAAAGAAGCTATGCATCCCAAACTCCCTAGAATCTCCTCGTTTTTGAGACAGTGTCTACAACAAGTCGCCAACAGTTTGAACCTGAGCCTAATACTCACCAGGGGGCGTAATATAGGCAAAAGGTTTAAATTATTCGTTAAATTATTCGTTATAATTTTTATAAATTAGTTAACTTATTTTAAGTGTTATTTCTGTAATTATAATACTATTTGCTATTAACAAGAAAGCTTTTTTTTTTTTAGCTATACTAAAAAAATTGTTTTAATTAAGTCAATATTAAGTTTACATTGTTAAGATTTTCAATGAAATCTAAGAAAAGTTTAAAGAAGGCACACATTAATTGTTCAAAAGGAAGTGATTAATCTGACAAAAAAGGTAATTGAATAGTAATTAAAAGTAATTGAATAAATTATATTGTGTCAAATTCTATCTCTTTTTAGAAAATATTTCCTTTCTCTGTGATAAGTTAATTAAACTATTAAATTTAAAAGACAAATCAACAATAATAAATCAGAAACCAAATTTAAAACTAAAAACAGAAAATAGACTCTAATCAACATTTGCTAGATTCGCAAAGTATTTTTAAATAAAGAAATATAAATATTATTTTTAAAAAAATAATCGACAGGGCCGATATGCAAGTTATCCATAATATGTAAAATTGAATGTAAGAACAAAACACATAGCAGTAATAATAAAAAATTAAAAAATATACAATCAAGCTATTTTTCTTTTACTTTGAAAATTTCGGTTCCACTGTGAAATAAAATTGCCTTCGCTTTCACGAGTGGAACCGACGACCAGACGATCTTTCAGAACAGTTTTACGTAATTATAGAATTATTAGATCGTGAAAGAAATTTAAATAAATATTATGAAAAAAAAAAAAAAAAAAAATATCATGACAGAAATTTTAAAAAACATGAACTAATGAGAAATGTTTAAAAGGGCCAAGGACAAAAAAATTGATTGAGGAAATGAAAAATTCCTCTCAAGAAAACAACACTTAATTTTATAGGTAATAAAGATAATTTCAGAAAATAGTTTGTGTAATAAAGAAATTTTTTCTTTAAAAACAGTTAGGAAGAAATGATTTCAGGCAAATCATGTAATTATTTTCTAATTAACAAAACATTCAAATGTCTTATAAAAAATAATGTTGTAACCTACGCAATCATGGTACCTCCTACGCACTGCAAGAAGGCGCCTTGCGGAGTGCAGAAGAAATTGTCAGTTGGCATCGAACCTTCTGCCGGAGAGGACACATGGCGCAACTGGCGCCGAATGACAATCTCTCATCCCGAGAGCTAAAATTGGAATACTTCTACTAAATCTGTAATTGAATTTTCTTTACTACTACAATATTAGAAACAACTACTACAAACTGCCACCCAAATGTGGGACTTCCCATACTTGCCAACTACAATATTAGAAAATAAATTAAAATTAAAATTTTTCTATGATGGACTAACAGTTCATAGCATTAATAATGTTTTTAAACAATATTTTATTGTATTTTGCAAAAATAATAGTTAAAAATTGACTATATTTTATAAATAATTCCCTCAGAATTCAAACTTAAAAGCAAAATTTTATCAATAATCAATATTGTCAAATTCAGTATAGTAATAATTATATAACAAGTGAAAATAATAATAATTTCTATTAATAAATGTGTTATAATTAATTTCTAAATAATTAATTCGTATGCATAAAGAACTATTCTATAAAATCCATTAAGAATTTAGAATTTTAATCCATAATTCATTTTTTGTCTAACTGCTGAACCATTCAAATTTAATGCAATAACGAAATGAACTTAAAAAATTTAATATTGAAATGAATTTCTTTAGGAAAAAAAATTTGAATTTCATTTATCAAACTTCACATGAACGCTAGAAATATTAATTTTTACAAATTCGACTCAGTGGGTTTTAAATTAAATGCCTTAATCTTAGCAAAGTTATACAAAAAAAAAAAAATGAATAAATATAAAAACACATTACTGCTCTTACATCAGCTACTTGTCCATTATTATACGATTAAATAATAAAAACGCTGCTTTATTGAAATGGAAATCACCTCAATCTGTTATTATAAAAATCATTTTCTTTTATTAAATTCTTTTTTTTTTTTAAATCGTATAAGTGGAAAAGATGTTTAATAATATTAAATGCTTGAAAAGAATAAAAAATAAGAAATGAGGAAATATAGTAATATTACTGAAAAAAGATTTCACATCATGTAATAGTTTATATTAATCAGGGCTCATTCAGTAAAGGATATTTATTACCATGAAATGCTAAATTTATATGTTGCTGTTCTAATGCAGCTAGCAATACAGAGACAGTTCATCTTTATGCCATAGGCAAAGGATGCAGCGCTGTTACTCACTTAGCACTACCCAGGGGACACATGTAGCTTTGAAGATATGCTACGGAGGCGAGTAACACTACCCTCACAACGCTCTACGATCCGATTAGACAGGGACATTTAACGGACGAGACCTACGATTTAAAGTGGCACCGCCGAAAATTGAATCCGAAACCTGTGGTATCGAGCGCCAGAACGCTAGCTAAGTCATCAGACCCAAAATATTATATGAAAAATATTTGAGTATTCATCATTATCATCATCATTAACTCAATAACCCCATGTTTGGCCAAGGCTGCCTGTCTACAGGTAAATTTTGAAACAGAAGAGGTTTCCTTTTTTACGGGGTATCGTTGACAACTCTACACCCAATGCTCTACAGTCATGTTAGACCGAGACCTACGGTTTTAAGGGGACTCCAAACCACTACAAACATCCATGGCACCGCCGGGACTCGAACCGGAAACTTGTGGCACCGAGCTAGTCAATAAGCCATCAGACTCCTTTTTATAATATAGCGAGCGCTGTACGGTTTGCATTTCTTTTCTTCTTCATTGGCGCAAAAGCCCCATGGTGGGACAAACCATCTACATCTACAGGAGATGTTTTCTTTTTTACTTGCTGCCAACCCAGAGCGCCAGCCATTCTGCCATTAGGCCTATATATATATATATATATATATATATATATATATATATATTGAACTTTGAACTCTGACCCCACGAGAAGGAACAGGTCCCCGTGGATGAGAGAAGAAAGCCCCGCAGATGGCGCAGAAGAGAAGGCTGGCAGACGGCGAAACTGCAACAGGCTGCGTCAAGCAGCGAGAGAATGGACGGTGCTGTCCTTTAATTAATTGTTAATGTAAATATCACTGTATATATAACCGTGCTTAATTAAACATGTGTTGTTGAGAGAAAACCAACGCTTCGTTGATGTTTTTTTTAAATACACCCCTAGACACCCACTTCAAAAGTTCAGCTTTGGTTAGACTGGTAGAGAAGTCTAACAAAACTGTAGGTTCGGCCGGGATGCATCTGTTGAAACCGGTGTAACCCTACAGAAATTGGGGGGCTCGGCAGGGGATGCATCTTTTGCAAGCGGCTAAATCTACATATATATACATATATTAATACATATATAATATATATATAACTTCTGGAAGTATATGTATATAATTATTTACTTCTCAGAAGTTTCCAAATGAAGGTGAAGAGAGTTCAATTTGGATTTAAGAAAAAATGCGGATACGTAATTATGCCGGGGAGGACAGCGAGAGTCCTTCCGTTAATTTGTGGAAAACACAAACTCACTAAATTTCCAAATTAGCATAACGTTTAATTCTGGATAAAGCTGAATCTGCTATTCATCTGTCATTCAAGTTCAAAGTCCTTATTGGATAAGTACCTTACAACCGAAAAGTTATAAGTTATGGTGAAGTTGTTAAGTAGTTGTGATAAATTGAGGTGATAAGTAGGAGTTGAATTCAAGAGCAAGGATTCGGGAATCGTAGTCAGCAAACAGTGTAAAAATCCGATTCTTGAGTCTCATAAGAAAAATGTATATTTTTCCAAAATTCTAGAATTTAAGGTGAAAATAAAACGTTCAGGGAGGCGGTTTGTTCCATTGAATCCTTCAATAATACAATCACGATCAACGATAGTGAAGGCTTCAGCAGCAAACCAACTAAGGTTGGATAGACTTTTCTCTCAACATTAAGACTTATAGAAAGTTATCTTTATTCAACAATGAAAGAAGATATTCTATTATTAGGAAAAAAAAAGATTTAATTTTCTTCAGTTGTAGCATTTTTGTGCTTAAATTGTATTATTTTGGGACCAGATGGCCGCATGGCTAGCGCTCTGAGCTCGGTACCACAGGTTTTGCGTTCGAGTCCCGGCGGTACCATGGATGTTTGTAGGGGTTCGGAGTTCACTTTAAACCGTAGGTCCCGGTCTAATAGGATCGTAGAGCGTTGCAGGGGTAGTGTGACTTGCGTCCGTATCATATCTTCAAGCTACACGTGCCCCCTGGGTAGTGCTAAATGAGTAACAACGGTGCAGTCCTTGCTTATGGCATAAAGATTAACTGTCTCTGTATTGTCAGTTGCATTAGAACAACAACAACAATGTATCATTTTCTTTTGCTACTTTGTAATACCCTGGTACCTATTGTTATATATACAGGGTGATTATAAAAACACTTTCTCGATTTATGAGTCCCTAGCTATCATACTATTCACTATCATATCACTTTTCTTCTCATTGTGTCTAGCGCCAGTTATTTTTATGCCATAGATACCGTTGCAACTCTATTTATGGGTTTTCACTATGGAGATCACATTCCAACAAAAAATGATATATGTTGCTATTTGAAAATTCTCGAAATTTTGTCATTGTAATCGTAACTGTTGTTTTTCATATGATTCTCAAAATATCTAAAGCCCAAATGTGATAATATGATAGCTAGAGTTTTAGAAGTTTTAGAAGTTTTTTTTTTTATAATCACCCTGTATATATAATATATGGGAGATAATATTACTCGCGTCCGTAACATCCTCAAGTCACACGTGCCTTCTGGGTTATGCTAAATGAGTAATGACTAGACGCTATGGCTACATGCCCCGGAAAATAACTGTACGTCATCCGAACTTTAAATTGTGTACACTACAGTGGAATGATAATGGCTTGTTTGGAACTAAATTTCTTCAGTGACACGAAGCCAAGTCAGACTTCTACCTACATGCTCTCCATCATAACAGAAGTCTTTCCGTCCATCCATGAGTAGATTACTCATGTGATGTTCATCGCGCTCTGCAGTACACTGAGGATTAAATACAGATACAGACAAAATGTTACTTCTTCCTCAAACAGAATGAAATACCTTTCCAGCCTAACGATTTATCGTGTTTCTTTACAACACAGATAAGGGAACTTAATTCGATGCATCCTTTCGTTGGATTTGAGGAAGTTGTAAACTGACTAGATTTGTAAATTGAGGTGGGAAAACATAGTAGTACCTTCCCATATTGTATTCTGAATAACACTGAATCTGCTATATATCTGCCAATTCAGTGGAAAATATCTGCTGGTCAAGTGCCAAGTCCACTCTATAAAAAAACAAATTTAAAAACTTTTTAGTGATTTTATCGCCAAATTTTCCTCAACTTTTCTTTTCCCGTCTATTTTCTCCATACGGTAACTTCACTGTTACTTACTGGTCAAGCATTGCTTATAGGGATGTCAAGCCAAGCCAAATTCAAATGAGCTGTTAAGCCAGTAAGGTATAAACAATTTCAAATTAAACGAACATTTTTTAGTATTTAAAATTGAAGAAACAGCGCCTGAATGACCGAGTCGCTAGTGCTCTGGCGCTCGGTACCATAGTTCGAGTACCATCAAGTTCCGGTGGTGTCATGGATGTTTGTAATGGTTCGGAATCCCCTTTAAACCATAGGTCCCGGTGTAAAATGATCGTAGAGCATTTCGGGTCCGTAGCTTATCTTCAAGCAACATGCACCTCCTGGGTAGTGCTAAGTGAATAACGTCGGTGCAGCGCTTGCCTTAAGGCATCTAAAACTGTCTAAGTGTTTTCCAGCTGCATTAGAAAAAAAATTGAAGAAACTGATTTTTAAATTTTTTTTTAACATTTACAAATATTAATTAATACTGTCAAATTAACTCTGGTTGTAAAAATTTATTTCTTTAAAAACTAAGTTCTCATAGAAATCACTTTTCAAAAGATGGACGGGAAAAAAATAGAGAGAAAGACGGAAAAGAAGGAAGAAGAAAAAAAATATATCGATCCCTTGAAGACGTGAGCTCATTTCTTTGACGAAACATTAACTTAAGTGTTTAAGGCTGCTGAAAATTGGCATTTTCCGTCGTTTCCAGATATGTTTACTGTTTATTACTACTACCACAAACAATTTCATATCAAGTGGAGCGGATAAACTGCTTTCTGTTCTCCAAACTCAGAAACAGGAACAACAACAACAAAAAGGAATGAGACGATAGAAAAGATTTCTTTATCCAAAAACAATTTGTAGAATTGTCAGAAAAGTCAGGTTCGGAGGTTACGCTTTTTATTGCAGGGGGCTTAAACTGGACCGTTTTTCCCTGCAATGCCTCCATGAACTATTTCGCGGTTGGAATAATGAAATCGGGCTTCATATTTCAATAAAATGTATTTCATTTGCTTTTACAGTGGTGGGAGAGGGTGGGTGGTTTTTAGTTTTTTTTTTTTTTTTTTTTTTTTTTATTTCAGAGTGATTTTCCAGAAACTCCAAATTGGATTTTCTTACCCCACGTTCCAATTGTTATGCAAGAACACGTGATTACGTGACTCAAGTTACAATGTGCACATTCTTGTGTTTTCCAAAAAAAAGGAGGGGAGGGGGAGAGTCTCCCTCTGGCAGACAGATTTTTTAAGTTTTTATATACAAATCTTAGTTTTATTCTCATGCAAAAAAAAATTCTGTTGTTTTGAGGAAAGATTTGAATTGCTAAAGATATCGTTTGAGTTATTTTATAGCTAAATTCCACATTCACAATTCGTTCGTTTTTATAAACTATAAAATGCTGCTTGTCTACGATTCAAGTTCAAAAATCAGAACTTAAAATATGTACATCATTATTTTGAGTTAATAACCGGGCCTGGTGGCCGAGTGGCTAGCGCTCTGACGCACAGTATCACAGGTTTCGGGTGCCATGGATGTTTGTAGTGGTTCGGAATACACTTTAAATCGTAGGTCCCTGTCTAACAGGATCGTAGAGTGTTGCGGGGGTAGCGTTATTCTGCGTCCGTAACTTACCTTCAAACTGAACTCAACCTCCTGGGTAGTTCTAAGTGAATAACGTCGGTGCAGAGCTTGCCTTAAGACATCCAAGACAACTGTCTAAGTGTATGCCAGCTGTATTAGAACAAAAAAAAAAAACTTCCACTCTCAGAGTAATCAAAGATATTGAAGTTGGAAAAAATCTAGTTTGATTTCTAATTATTTTTGTCTTTTGTCTGCCCTTTTCGAATAGAAGGCATTTTTCTGAAATTATATATAGTCATATAAACGGATAGATACGTCTATAATTATTTTTATAGGTAATCAACCCTATTGTCATCTTCGTGGCATAATGATTAAGCTTGCAAGTAGTGGTCAGGAGGTCTTATTTTTTATTATTTTGGTAGTGAAACCATTGCCAAGAAATAAAATATTCAATGAAGACTGAAACAGCATGTAGAAGCATATCGTATCAACAATGATGCTTCCTTCTAGTTGTTCTCCAAGTAAGAACATTCCAACCTTGTCCAGTTTTAGGGATAGACACTGAAAATTTTGTCAAGCATTTATTTTTCGATTTCGAACTGAACTTCCCCATTTCAGAAGAAATTCACAATCCACCTAACTGATTCATACCCTCACCCCCAATATCCATGCAAATGATCAGATTTCGAACAAGTAACTTCAGTTGTTCACCAGCCTGTAAGACAAAGCGCCCTCTTTTCACAGGAAGCACGCCAAAAGAATTCCAATAGAGCAACCAAACCAAGCGTGGGACATAAGTTAACAAATTCGTTAGCACATCAAGAATTATCTAAAGGGAAAATTTTCTCTTCGACCGACACATTCAAAACATTCCATCGATTTCCATCTCCCTAATTTCTGTTCGATTTTCCAATCAAAAGAACCATCGGAGTGCTAAACAAAGCAAGTCAAGACAGTTCAGGAATTAATGACACACATCCTGCCATGTGCCTTCCCCGAAAACCACAAAAGGCACTGGAGGAAAGGGTAGGGGGGGCCAGGATGAGACAAAGAGTAAAGCAAAAGACCATTCCTTCTGTAGAAACAGCCAATTATATACCGAGAACGAACAATAGAACAATGTCCCTTGGAAGTTAACGTAGAGATTACACGGGATAATTAAGTGCCACACTTAAAAGTCCATGATCCGTAGCTGGTGAGGTGGCATAAACTTCTGAAAACTATTTTACTTTTGAGTTCTTTTGAAAGAGGTTTTCCTGGTGGAAAAATTTTTTCACCCTTCTCGTCTGCGAGGAAACTGAAAGTGGAATGTTTAGTTTGTGCTTAATTCCCTCCTGGCTTTGTGGTGATAGCGACTTCATTGATAATAGAATCAAGAGAGTTTGGATAAGGAGGCCGCAGGAATTACTTATTAAAAAAAAAGAGGGAAATAAAAGCTCTTGGTGAATTAAATGGATTGATATTCCCTCTCTTTTGTGTGCCACCGCTTGCGTTGAGGTGAAATTAAATCGCATAAGAAGTCTTATTTTAAAAGAGATGTATGATGAAAAAAAGGATGGCATTTTAATTTGTGTTATCATAATGAAAAATTAAGATACTTGTTTGATATTTGTTCCGGTCATCATAAAAAATGCCCCGTGTAAGTCATTCAAAGAAAGGAAGTCCTTTTTTTTCAATTCCTTCTATTAGCTCACACTCTCCCTTTATATATCTTGTTCAAATTTTCAATCGTTCATAAAATACTTTTTTATTCGTCCACAAGTTCAAATACATTTTTTTTTAAACTTGCAGTGGATGACACTGGGTGTTAATACAGTTTTTTTTTAAATAATAATTCAGTAATTAAAATGAATTAATTAATTTTAGTTTTTTTTTTTAGATTTAAGTTGCATATATCTACCCATAGATGGCGGCAGATAAACTTAAAAAATGAATGAAATTATTTGTAAAGGACTTTTCTGCAATAGAATGAAAAAAAAAAAGTAGGAATTGACTTTAAAAAAATTTTATATTACTTGTTTGTATTTAATTCAGGAATTTCGTGTTATATGTGTCACGAATAGCTGACAGACAGACGAAAAAAATCGATAAATTTTTGTGAGGTAAGATCAAGTGATGGCAAGACGTGGAAATATCCTTGATGTCTACTAGATAACACTGAATTTTCTACAGATCTGAGGATCTAAATGTCAAATTACTTATATCATAGTCAACATTCGAAGACGACACTGTTGAGTTTTAAAACACGTCATAAAATAAAAAATCTTTTAAGTATTGTTCAACTCACTGATACTGTAAACACACGATTAAAAAAACTCCCATTTAAAGTGCTATTGTGATCTTATTAGAATAATTGAATGCATTAAACATGAATGCCTTGAAAAAATTTAAAAAATCTAATTCTATTTGAATGTTGCTGATTTCTTCCATTTGTGAATCAAAGTTTTTTTTTAAATACACTGACGGGAAAAAAATCCCTATCGCCAAAAAAATTATTGTAGAGTAATGAAATTCAAACAATTCGAACGATTTTTTACCTTTCATTATGTCTAGTTAACATGTTTAATTGATTAAATTTTAAAGATCACAGGTTCATTTAAGATCAACAAAATGCATTTCAAATGTAAAAAGTTGTTACATTAATAGCCGGTGTAACCTCCAGAATTTTGAATGCAAACTTGCAAACACGCATGCATTTTGTCATACAGGTGCCGAAAGTCATTTTGTGGTATGGAGTTCCATGCTTATTGTACTTGTTTTGTCAATACTGAGACGGTCAGTGCTGGCTGCGGGTGATGCTGGAGTTGTCGCCCAATGGTATCCCATACGTACTCAATTGGAGACAGATCTGGTGATCTCATATACCAAGGTAACATGTTGACACTCTGTAGAGCACGTTGCGTCACAACAGCGGTATGAGGGCGAGCGTTATCCTGTTGGAAAACTCTACCTTGAATGCCGTTCATGAATGGCAGCGCTACAGGTTGAATTACCAGATTGACGTGCAAATTTGCAGTCAGTGTGTTTGGGATAAGCACGAGAGTGCTCCTGCTGTCATAGGAAATTGCTCCCAGACCATGACTCCAGGTGTAGGTCTAGTGTATCTAGACTGCAGACAGTCTGGTTTCAGGCGTTCCCCTGGCCGCCTTCTGACAAAACACACGGCCATCACTGGCACCAAGGCAAAACTTGCTTTTCATCAGAAAATACAACAGATCTCCACTCCGTCCTCCAACGAGCTCTGTCTTGACACCACTGGTATCGCAAACGGCAATGGCTTGGAGTCAGAGGAATGCACGCTAAGGGCGCCTGGCTCGGAGCTGTCCTTGAAAGGACCGATTTCTAACAGTCTAACAGTAACCGTCGTGTCACGTGGTACCAATTGCAGCTTGAATTTCTGCAGACGCAGTACGATAAACCACAGCTGTAAGCCGAATACGGCGATTTTCCCTCTCAGTTGTGCCACGTGGCAGCCCGGAACCCGGTCTTCTTGAGGGCAGTACCATCCCTTGACCACTGCTCCCAACAATCATGCACAATGGGCACATTCCTGATCAAGTCTTACTGTAATATCAATTATAGATATTGCAGAAATCGATATAGATTATTTCTGCAATATCGATAGATTTTTCTAAAGGAATATTTTGTCGTATTTTGTTATTTGTTATTCCATTATTCTTATATGACGTCACTTTCAACTTGACGTCTTTTTTTCACTTTCAACTTTCACTTTTTGCGTCTTTGCTCTTCTTATCTGCATTTAGCGAGGATTGTTGCAGCAATATTCGATGGAAGCACTCTGACTCTCGTCAGCAGTCCCTTTGTGCTAACTTCAACTATCACCCTTTGCTTATAAAGTCCAAGAAGCCTCTTTCACCTACAAAGTAAAAAGTAAGTTTGTAAATTTACCTACAGCAACACAGTTTTCATGTCTTCTATTGGGGGCCTGATGGCCGAGTGGCTAGCGCTCTGGCGCTCGGTACCATAGTTTCGGGTTCGAGTCCCGGCGGTGCCATGGATGTTTGCAGTGGTTCGAAACCCACTTTAAATTGCAGGACCCGGATGACAGTAGAGCGACAAACCAAACCATGTCCTTTATTGTCTTCCGGTAGCACACAGGGGATGTAGTTGTTAAATGCAGCCAATGAATATCCATATTTTACGAAAATTTCATTAATCAAATGAGTACTATGCAGTCGTGCGTTGTGAACCAGTAAACTGAAATCAGGACCAACTATATCCCTGAAATGGCGACATCCAACATCTCATCCCTTTACTTCATAGTAATCTCAGAGTCACTGGCAAAGATGTGGAAATTTCAGCATCCATCCATTATGACGTCTATAGGAATAATCAAAACTCCTGTTGCTATAGTGATCTATTTCTCGGATGCTTCTTTGGTTATCTTCAATGTTGTGAATTAGTGACTAAGCTGAACCTGTACTCATGAGTAAATAGAACGATACTCACAATGATATTTGATTCTATGCCGATGTTTTTTGCATCATACTAAGCTGGATCTCCTGCAAGAGCAAATAAACTTTCTGTTCTTGCAAACAGGTTTTTCTTATGTAGTCTTCCGGAAAAATAGGGTTCCTGTAGCACCATAAAGGGGGCATGCGATCTGAGTAGCTGTTTCATTTTTTGTTACGACCAATGAATCATACCATTTAGTGACTATTTGTTGACCATTTTAGTGTGTCAACTTTGGTCTCAGATACCACAGCAGTACAACGACAGACAGTTCCAACATGATACCATCGAACGCTCAACTTATTTTTACTAATAATCAATCGAGCGACATTACCATCGACACATTTAACTTGACCATACCTAAAATGAAAAGTTTTTTGTTCAGTTCATTCACTGACCTTCTGAACTTACTTTGCAATTTTAAAGTTAACCCTCAGCAATGTTGCAAATTTTGAGGCATAATTTTGTTCAGCATTATAAACTGTTTATTCAGAAAGTCACATCGCTTGCTACCTGTCTTTCAAGTAACTTTGCATTTTTAAATTCTCAATAATATTGCAAATTTTGATGCATAATTTTGTACAGCATATAAATTGTTTGTTCAGAAACAGCTTGCTACCTGTCTTTCAATTAACTTTACATTTTTAAATTCTCAATAATGCAACAATGTTGCAAAAATTTATGCATAATTTTGATTATTGTATAAATTATTTTTTAATTAGAAACTCAATGCACTAATTACCTGTATCCTGTAAGGAGCAGTAAAAAAAGTAGGTAAAAATTTAAAAATTACATTTACATACAAAAATTATAATTATTACATTTACATTAGATTTTATGGAATAATAATTCTCATCAATAAATCTCCAAATAATATCAAATAACTCCATTTTTTTATATATTTTTTTTTTATACAGAGAACAAAGTATAGCAGTACTCAAACTAAGAAATACCATAGAAATAAATCTAATATTATTAGGACAGGGTATAATTAAGGAACAAATATAGGATATATCCATAATATGTCCCATAATTATCTAATGTTATTCCTTAATTATCTCCTGTTTAGTACACATAATTAAGGAATAACATTTTGTCCATACTGAGACTGTGGCATTAAGCGCAGGTAAGCTTCGACTCATTTCCTCCTTAAATTATGAACTTTATAAGCTTTTTTGTAGCTATTTTTTCCCTAACCTGACAGAACAACTTCAGACTGGACTTAGTACTTGGTACTTGTTTTCTATAAATTTTAATAAAATGCTTCGATAAGTAGGTAACGAACACATCGAAATTTCCTTACAATGATTGTTTATTATTGCTTATAATAAAGATTCAATTTATTAATAAGTCCAGTGTCCCTTCATTTCTTTTGTGTCTTCCTCTATTTCTTATTGATTTTGGGTGTGTAAGTGTGTAAGTAACTTAAACTTCTAAAATATATATATTGCTAGTTTCTAAATATATACTATATTTTATTAACTATGTTACTTGTTAGATTTAGTAAGGTTTTATTAACAATTTTAAAATTTTAATATGAATTCTGATTCAAGTCAATACAGACCATTTCAATTTTTACTAAAGCATGACACTGCGCACATATCTTCTGATACGAGAAAAAATAAAAAGAATAAAAGAGACGTAATAATAACTTAAGCATATTAAATTCATTGCACTTGAAAACAAATTCCCCGAACTATTTGAGAGATAAGATATTCATATAAAACAAATGCTTATTGAATCTTTAAGATATTAGGAAGTAGGATTGAATCTCTTTAATCCATTTTAGCATTCTTCTATGTATTAATATATTCATTTAAGGTTTTAATACCTCATTCAATTCCTTTTGATGATTCCTTCAACGTCATCGTCGACAATTTTTGCACTTAGAAATGCACATACACAGATATGAATTGAATTAATTAATTTTTAAACTGCCCATTGTAGATAATTCTATGACGAGCTAAATTTTCATTTCCGCTAAATTAGCCATTTCGGAAATAGCCCAAAATGATATTTTTGAAAAAGACTGAAGAAACTTTCGCTCGAAGATTCTACTTACTCGGTACGAATATCGCAAACTTCCAAAATACTCTTTTAATCGAAATCTTCTTTGAATTAGACGATTGAATTCGAGCTTTATCAACGACCGTTACTTCGCGCGATGTTCTCGAATTTGTTCCTGCAAGAATACATTAGGCCCCTCGCTAACAGATGACATAAAATTAATGAACATCATTCGAGTGTTTCATCCACGGTAACATAAAATAATTAAAGTTGGAAAATAGTTTTATTGCCGGGTATTAAAAGTTCAGCGAGTGTGGAATCTTTTCAAACGTAACAGAAGAATGAAGAACAGCTATAAATTTAACCGTTATCAGGGCAATATTAGAGATCACAGCTTTCGCAAATAATTCCCTTCCCCAAACACTTGGAAAAGGGAAAAGTCATCGACGATAACGATTCAGGCTCCATGCATCGTTTATTCTTTAATCGATGATAGAAAACTTCTTGATGTTTTTAAAACCTTCATCAGTGCTTTCGAGCAGTGGATTGACCAGGAGCGAGTGTTTTATACATCGACTTTTCAAAGGCGCTAAAAAAAGAAAAAAAGAAAGGACAAGAAAAAAAAAAAAAAAGAAAAGAAGAATGAAATGCCGGTAGAAGAAACAAAACTCGGGCTATATAACAAAATTGATCATCTGTCTAAAACATCACGGATAGTTTTTTTTTTTTTAGTGTTTTTTTCTTTAAAAAAAAAGTAATATCAGCTCGAAACAGAAGGCAATGTAAATGGCTCATGAGAAGGAGAAAAAAATCGAAGGAATAAAATATATTTTAAAATAAAGAATGTGGTTCTATTTTGGACTTAAAGTGCGACTATAAAGAAATTGGTGTAAGTCATTTTTTTTAATGCTTGCGTCAAATATATTTTTAATCTTGGACAATTTTTTGCCAGACATTTTCAGATATGACTATCAAATTTTACACTTTTATTGGGCAGAATATTTTCAAAAAAGAAAAACTATGCATTATCTTTTTCATTATTTATTAATCAAAAAAATATGCATTGTATTGTAAATTAATGATATAAAATGAAAATAAAAGTTCCCTGATATTAAAATTCCACTAAAATAATCAATACATTTTTAATTCAATTATTTACATAAAAAAAGCATCAAAATCCCCAAAAAAACTCTTTTTCTTTTAAAATTTAAAATCTTCTTCAAAACTTTCATTACTCAAAAAAGTTTTATGATTTATTATAGATTCTTTCAAATAAATATTTTTAATAAATGCTTTATTTAAATTTATTACGATAGTTTAATCTAATAAAGAAGTGAAATTAATTTCTAAAGCAATAAAGTTCTTTTGATTTGAACGAACATAAACATGCATTGTAGACCTTATTATTCATCTTAAAATTAAAGGGATATTAAAAATATCTGCTTTCCCTTTATCTCAAAATTAATGTTTTACATAGTAAAATAATCAACGTATAATGCGTTGCGTACTATAAATTTATTTAATTGTTATTTTCTTAATAATTATTATTTTCTTATAAATTTACTTAATGTTCTGAACAATTTATTCATCATTGTTCAGAACATTTTTATATCTTAGACCGAAAAAAATGAAAACAATTGAAACCAAAAAAAAAAAAAACTGCTCAACATTATTAGAGACTCTAATATTTACTTTTATTATGAAAACATTTATAAGAAAAAGCTTCTTTTTTCCCGATATAACCATGCAAATATTGATAATAATCATATTACATCAACCGAGGAATTCAAAAAAGAAGGAAAAAAATTCCCTAGGAAACAAATGCAGATGTTTTTAATCAACTTAAATTATACATACATTATAGAGAAAAAGTCATAAATATAATTTTATAAGAAGTTACGAAAAACAAAACTGTGCTCTGAGGTAAATACAATTTTTGCTCTTATTATAATTGTAGTATTTAATACATAAATAGTGAAAAACGTAAAATTTCTCAAACGTTTTAAAACCAATACAGAATTTACAATTGTCCTTCAAGGTTTTTTTTTTTTTTGCACCAACGTTACTCACTTAGCACTACCCAGGGGGTGCGTGTAGCGTGATGATAAGCCGCGGACGCGGAGTAAACAATGCCCCCGCAACGCTCTACGATCCTATTAGAGCGGGACCTACTGTTTAAAGGGGATGCAGAACCACTACATGGCACCCCCGGGACTCGAAACCGAAATCTGTGGTATCGAGCGCCAGAACGCTAGCCATTCGGCCATCAGAACTTGAAACTCATCAAGTGATGGGTATCAGTGTGTGCATCGTGTTCGGATATTGAGAGAAGGTCCTTTGAAAGGTTGTCACTTCATACCCTACATTCTTATACAGAAAAATGCTTTTTTTTTTAAGCTGTACCACTCCTCAAAGTTTGTCGCCTGACCGTGGAATCCCCTTTTATTAATATACAGGGGCCTTTTAGGAAAAGAAGCAGTTGGTGGAGAGCATGTTGTATTACCGAATTAGGATAACTAGGTAAGAAGCCTGACAAATGAAACCGAACACAAAGTTCTAGTGTATGCTGAGGATGAGCACGATGGGGAAGTGGCCGCCTTTGGACATGTTCATTCCAAATTGAGGTCAACTAATGTGGATGCAATATCGCCCCTCCGTCCCTGTGATGCATTCTGGATCACGTTGAAACCGTTACATGTCTACCACATTCAAAAGGAAAATGTCCTCAGTTCAATATGTCCATCATATAAAATTAAGAGTTGCAGAATTTTTAAAAAATTTCTAGAAAAGAAACTGTTTTATGGCACATACTTTATAGATAATGAGTTCTCGAACCAAAATTTTTTCAAATCAAAGCAAATGTATTTTTAAGTGTTTAACATTTTCTTTTTACATGAAAGAAGATCAATGAGGTTTTAGCATAAAAGTTCAGTTTGCTTCTAACCAATAGATCTCGCCACAATTTCATAAACGGTTCAGTTTATCTCTTTATTGAGAATATTACAATTGTAATTTCAACCCTTAGAACCATCTATGTTCTCATGACTGAAAAAAAACGATTGTCCGTGTGCTTTCGTAAGACATTCGGCAGACAACTTTATTGAAATGCTCTATTTATTTTCATTCAAGTTTCCTCTTTTTCCACATTTATTACTGCAAAGACTTTGAAAAATCTACTGATTTGATTGAGAACTGAATGCAGTGTGTCCCAAAATTCCTGCAAGATTTGAATTCCTGAACATCCTAAATATTTTGGAATATTTGGTAATACAAGCTCTGATTTTCCTTTAAAATGCACCTTTAGGTATGGTGTTCGAAGGGAGTGAGTATACGCAATTAATTTCTAAAACAAATCCTCTTGTACCCTTTATTAAAAGTATTGCATTGAGACACCCTACATATTGTAATTTTATACTTACTAAAATAAATTATAGTGCTCTGCCACTCTATTCCACAGGTTTCGGGTTCGAGTCCCGGTGGTGACATGGATGTTTGTAGTGGTTCGAAATCCACTTTAAACCGTAGGTCCCGGTCTAATGCGACTGTAGAGTGTTGGGCGTAGGGCTTATAACCCTACTCCATAAAAAAAGAAAACATCTCCTGTCTCCAAATCTACCAATAGGCAGACAGCCTTTGTCCGCCATAAAGCTATTACGCTATTGAAGGAGATGAAAATAAACTCAAACGAAATAAATCATAACGAAAATTTTCTTGATTTTTTTTATATCTCGCATAACGTGCCCTGATGTAAACTCTAACATTGAGTAGTCAATGTGAAAAAGAAAAAAAGTAAGCATTCTTTTGTGAGTAGATCATAACATGGGATCATAATTATAGTGAAATACTAATTGATGAGATTTAGAAATGACATAAATGAATGAATTACTAGTAATACTAGCATAACTCATCCATCCATAGTTCTAAACTTTACTATTAATGGTATGGGGCTTTAAGAGGACAATTTAATAGAAATTTATATGGATAGTATATTGAATTTTAATGGTTAAAGGGGAAAGGGTTTTGCATATTAATAAAATATACTGGGGCCGGAATGGGTGATTGCCTGGGGCTCTGGCGATCGGTACCGCATGTTTCGGATTCGAGCCCTTTCGGTGCCATGGCAATTTGTAGATGTTCAGAATCCACTTTAAACTGTTGGTCCGGTCCAATAGGATCGTAGAGCGTTGTGGGGGTAGCGTTACTCTCGTTCGTAGCATATCTATAATCTACACGTGCCCCTGGATAGTGCTAAATGAGTAATAACGGTGCTGCCATTGCTTATGGCACAAAGATTAGCTGTCTCTGTATTGCCAGCTGCATTAGTATAACAACATAAAATATACTTTATTTTAAAATTTACTTAATTTATTAGTACAACTGTTTCTCAAGTTACTTTTGAAAATGATATATATTCAAAAATAAATTTGTCAAGAATTAAAATTGTAATTAAAAATTTACCAATAACTGTAATCATTAATTTTTATTTTTTAGGTTGAGTTCATTCGACAGTAAAAAATAATTGCAGAATCAATTATCTGTTCTCGTATCACGAAACATTTAATGCTTATGAATAGTTTCTTTTGTGCAACCGTGTCAATAACCCGATAAAAAATGTAAAGAATATTTTACAAGATACGAGTTAAAATATACCTTGAACAACTGGCAAGGCAGGAACTATTTTCAATGTTCCAAATGCATCAAGATTCCTCTTTGCTTCAGGATGGACAGGGAATTTATTGCACCAAATTTAATCTATCTTTCAGTATTCATATTTGGACAAAGAAATGTAACATTATTTCTCGTATGAATTGTATCGAATTTCGTCTTTACTTCGGGTTTGAATGTCGCATAGAAAGTGAACTATTCCGTTTATATGTTACATCCAATTTGGGCTCTCTTTCAAGATTGCCCGGACAAACGAAGCAATAAAAATGGGAGAAAGAATATTTTTTTTTAATCCATATGTCTGCATTCGCTCCACGATCTCTCCACTAAGTGATAATTATTCAAGTATTTCTTGTGTAAACATAAATTAAATATTACAGACATTTTTTTGTGTGTATGCGTTCCGGCGGTTTCCTGGATGTTTGCAGTGATTCGAAATTCACTTTAAATCGTAGGTCCCGATCAAATAGGACTGTAGGGCGTAGGACGTACAACGCTATCCTGTAAAAAAAGACAGCATCTCTCGTTTCGAAATCCGCCAGTAGGCAGACGGCCTTGGTCCACCATCGGGCTGTTGCGCCAATGAAGAAGATGTATTAAGATGCAAACTTAAATGTACTTTGATTAAAAATTCTTAAAAGAGCATTCTAATTACATTTTTTAAATGTGTAGTTTTATGTCACCAAAACAATCTGTCACACTAGAAAATTTTCACATAAAATTTTTCTTACATCTCTAGTTCAACGAACAGTCAATCAGATATCCGAAATGATGTGCTGCAGTTAGTCAGTTCAAATAAATACACAATATTTTTTTTTACATACTGAAATGACACAGAAAATAATAGAAATACAGACACAAAAACCCGCGTCTACCTACGGACAACTACCAACAAGAACTTTCTAAAATCCAGGGAGAAAATTCTTACACCAAAGTACGGTTACAGTTAAGTGGAGTGGTAAGGAGTTCACGTGGTAAATAGTTCAAAAAAGTTCTAGACAGACGGCTGTTTTGACAGGTAGTAATAGACAATGCCATCCAAAACACTCTTTCATTTCTTCTCTTGGTCATTTGGAATTGTTGCCTGTAGAAAAAAATTTTGTTGGTGTTCTTCGATATAATGTATAAATTATATTGTAAATTAGAATAATGAGACATTATAGAGAGAATATCAGAGTTTATGTATTCATATATGAATAAGCTGATAAGTTGGCGTGAAATATAAGATTGTGTTGTTGTTTGTTGGTACCCATAATTTTACTTATAATATTTCAAATGGGCTGTAGGAAATTATTATGTGTTTTACATTAAAAAATTTTTATTATAGAAATCAATTTAAACAAGATTTTATGCATTAAAAATCTTGAATGCATAGCTTCAGAAATCCAACAAAAAAAAAAATAACGACTTAATATAATTTTCAAGTTTATTTATTTAAAAATACGACACAATGTCTTTTTTTCAAACAGAAAAGCAATCATCATTGGGTATTCTGGCATCAATAGCTTATTTCGAAAATATACTTTCCTGAAAAATTTACTCGTACAAAATGAAATAATAATAAACTAAAATAATTTTAGAACGATTCTGTTTTTAAAACTAAGCATATACAAAATACAAAAAGACTCCTCCAAATCTAAAAACAAATAGAAAAAGCACTTCACACTTTTTTTCTTGGATGGAAATAAATAAATGAGTGTTGGGTAAACAATGGTTTCCAGGGTGACAATGTCCAAGAAAAAATCTTTTTCCCGCCCTCGTATTCCAGAAAGGATTAACTGAGCGAGCAAATATAATGTCCGCGCGCCGACTTTAATCCGTACTGAAAGCCTGAAAGAAGGATTTTCTTGGCAGAAGCATTCTCACCTCGCTACTTCCCACCTGAACCGACGGCATTCTTTCGAACGATATATTTATTCTATTGTTGTATTTGTTCTGTTTCAATATTTTAAAGATTTACGACTGACTTAAGGCGGAATTTGAGACAGTTAGACATCATCACGTGCCTGTATCCATGACCAAAATACTGAAAGCTTTGGATACGACGGTTTAATTTATTTTCAAATGTTCTTATGTTGAAATAGGTGGATCAACTGTTAGAAAACAACTCAAAAAATCATTGTTTCTAGTATTGTAGGATTGACAAAAATTTCTTTTAATTTTTATCATTTAAAAGCATCTAAGATAAATCTGTCCAATGCAATTGCTTCTGGCCGAGAGATTGTTTTTCAGTGCATTCCCAGCCATTCCGGTGTGTCTGGAAGTGAAAAGGCCGACCTCTTGGCCAAAAATGGTTGCAAATTACCACAACCACAATTTCCTTTATCCTTTCATCAATTTAGTTCTCAGGTAAATAAAAATAGACAGACCCTTAAAACAAACTTACAAACTCCTTTCCAATGATAAGACGTGGAATATACTTGTTTCATCACCCATCCTAACGGACTTGCCCCGTGCAGTTTTTACAGCAAATTTCCGACTCTCGACAGGACATGATTTTCTTAATAAACACTTGTACCGCATGAGTGTAATTACTCATGATGTCTCGTCCTCTGTGCTCGTCAGGTGAAGCCATGGACTTTTACACTTGACAACAAGCACTGCATTTTATATTATGACTTTTAATTCTGAAACTTTACCAAGGCTAAATTTTATTGAGCTGCAAGAGTTCTTATAACGGATATCGCTGCAGCTGGATATAGGGGAAAAATCATTTAAAAGCATTACAAAAACAAAAGAATTTTCTTGCCACTCCAATATAACGCACAAAAATCGTTCTCTGTCAAATTTATCTTTACAAATCTTACTTATAATTTATTCAATTTGATATAGGACTGCATCAATCAGGTACTTTTTAATCATATCAATCAGGATATTTTTTAAACCTCCTTTTTTTAAAAAAATCAACTGTCTTATTTTAATTTATCACCATGTTAACGAACTAGAGATGACTTTATGTATTTATCGTTATTTTCTTGTAAATTTATTGAAACACTAGTAGTAAATTTATTTAAATACTTTCGTTGTAAATTTCTTGAAAACGAATTAGTTGACGTCATTTAAATGATGTATAGAAAAACGCTTTAATTTTAATATGTTACCCTCATCGTATCATTTTCAGTTCAAAAGTTTCATCGAAAACAAGAAACATATTATAAACATACATTTATTTAGGTTTAAAATATTCATTCATATTTTTTTTTTTAATGTGAAACTTTTTTTCCCTTATAAACCTTATTTTCTTATTTGGGATTTCATGTTGTAATAATAGAACTTTTAATTATTTATATTTTTTTGTTGTAATTATAATGAGAATCATCCGTATGCGAAAACTTTTGTAAAGAAAATGCATATACAAATATTTTCCGATTATTCATGCTATTTTTTTTCATCTGCTTTTGGTATTTTTTGCAGCTTTATGTAAGATATTTTTTGGGGAGACTTTTGCAGTAATTAATTAATTACTAGTTAATTTAATTCTAGGATTTGTTTGTTTTTAATGTAATTTGTATGTTAATTTAAAAACTGCGATAATGAAGCAGTCCAATTTTTTCCCTGAATCTATTTTTATTTACTTAGTGCCAGTCAGTTAAAGCCCCGATAAATTATCTTATTAATGAAATGAAATTATAATTTCTTATAACAAATTGGCAACAAAACAGAATTAACGTCAGGCAATTTTTTTTACCTCAGTTTTGCATTCGTTGTTCATAACTTGTATTGCTGTTAGTTATTGCTGCAATTCTAGTTATTATTATTTTTTATTCATTCTTGCATTTAATTTATTTATTTGTTGAATGTCTGTGTTTTCCTTTTTCTTATATACTTGAAATTCAATAGAGAATATTTGTTATTCGTCTGTGAAACTATTTCAAGGAATGGATTAAGAAATATATATATAAAAATCACATATTAATTTACGTATAGCATACGTTAATTATAATTTTTACAGCCTAGAATGGCCTGACGTTAACGCGTTATGTTTTTTGAATTATGAAAGAAATCTTGCAGTCGAAGTCTAACCCATATTTTAGTGGGGAATGGACACGGTAAATCTGTAGGCCTAAATTTCCTTCATTTGGTTTACAGAAGAAGCTGTGAACGTCTCAGATGAGTATTCGTTCACAATAATATCGTCCCTATGCAAATAATGAAGTGTAGTATTACTCTCTGGATTGTCCTGAATCTCCCACGTAATATAAGTACAGTATAACATTACCCTCTTTTCTAGACTGTATCTCCTACATAATGTAAGTTCAGTGTAGTACTATCTTCGTGGTTACACAGAATCTTCTACATGGAAAATTATTTGGATAAAATTAGGAGACATTTGAAATAACTACATTTATCAATTCAAATTCAAAATGTTCCTAAAAAAAGTATGGTAGCATACTATACGTCTGTTTTGCTTTTTTTGTTTTCTTTTCAAATGCGTCTGTTCTGTTTTTTATCATAATACATAATTGTTTTTTTTTATCGTTTTTTACAGACCCTATTAGTTAGGCTGTGAATATTTTAGTTATACTATTTTCCAAAAACACAAAATATTTTTCAGTTTTATCAAATATATATCCAGTAACAATTGAAATTAAAGTGACGATCTAAATTTGACTCTTTATTTTGTTCAAATGCCTGAGCTTTTCTTAAATCATTGAAGTGTTTTGAAAAGAAGAATTCTCTAATAAAACAGTCAGTTTAAATCAGTTTTTTTTTTCTTTCAAAATGTCATTCATAAAGAGCATTATTTGTACATGAAAGCTCTCCTTTATGGGTTTCGAGCATCGAGTCACAATTTGGATATTAAAAACCTTATTTCACATCAAACTACACCGTACAAACAACGCTGCTGTATCATTTGTTGTTTCTTACATCCAAATATATTCTCGCAAAATATCGTTGAAGAATTCCAGAACCATTTCCTTTATTCCTTTCAAAAAAATTATCCCCTGTCATCCTCCACGTTTTTTTTTTCTGCTTTTGCTTTTAATTTGTGAATATTTCTTTTGATCATCTCGAAAAAGCATTCCTTAGTTTTCTTTTTCGATAGATTCAACGTTAATTAGCCAAATCTTTTTCAGGGTTGTTTTTGCTGGGAAGAGTGAAATGAAGAAAAAAAATATTTTTTCCAAATACCTCTCTTTCTCTTTATATGTATATATATCTGTAATATATATATATATATACATATACCAACTGGAGTTTTCTTCATTTTCAGAGTCTGATCATTCTTTACATATTAGTGTTCTTTCCGGGTGCATATTAGCATTGCATATTCCACTTTTACCTCTGATGAGATGTGACGCTCGGGGAGAAAAAAGGAATGGGGGGGGGGGATGGATTCGAAAATTCCCTCCGACGCTTCGATTCATTTCTTTTGACAAGAGGAGCTGAAAGATCGAATTAGATTAAAAATAAAGTCCATTGTGAATGCCTCTTTCGCGAAGCGGAATTCGCAGTTATTATTCGTGGGTGACAAAATAGAAAAAAATGGCTGCCTACAGAGAGTCTTTTATGCCTTGGATTATTTGAGGAACCAGTGAAAATGAACATTCGAAATTATTCTCAGAGCTTTTCTTTCTTTCTTTCTTCACACAGTAAATTAAGTGCAAAAAGCATATCATAAAAATTCATTTGAACAAAAATTAGTTTTGAAATTATATAGCCTGGATTAATGTTTTTAAGATTTATTAAATCATAATACTTAATTAAATTTTATATTACATTTAAATTATATAGTCTCAAACATTTTATTCAAATAAATATTGAATAATTTTCAATGTAAATGTAATGTAATGTAGAAAATCGAAAAATAGAATTCGTGTTCGTTAAGATAATAATAGTTTTGAAAAAAAAAAATACCTCTTCTAATGGTGAAAATCAACGTTATTATTCTAATCATTAGAGACAAATTGAAATTAAAATTTTATTCTGAAACATTTTAAAACTTCCTTCGTACGGTACATTAAAGGTGCTAAAGCCTGAGCGTGTATCATTGAAAAAAAAATTAAGAAAATTAATTTTGAAAATGGTACAGTTTGAATTAAAAAAGTATTTCGTAAATACTAAATTAATTAAATATTAAAATAATGTTTACACTTAACGTTTTTTAAAAATCTCAAATATTTTAATTCGTATATAAATGTCGAATAATCACCCTCTAATTGGTGTTATTTGAAAAATAAATTAAAATTCAGATTTTACTCTAAATTTTTAACTTCCTTCATACTGTAAATCAAGTATCAAAGTTCATAACGTACATCACCAAAATTTGTTTTAAAAAACAATTCATTTTGAAAATGATGTAGTTCAGATTATTGCTTTGAATACTGTTACAAAATGATGGACGAAGGACTAGCAGAGCGAATTTATGCAATTCGTTCATTTGACTCACTCATGAGTCAAATGGCTAAAATCTATCTATTATATTAAACACTTGCGCATTAGATCATGACGTCTGGTATTAACTTTATGGTAAAGTATTTAAACAATTTCATTATAAAAGGAAATCAGACTTATTAATGGAATATTTTAACATATATATCGTTATTTTTCTATACAATTATAATGAAATACTTTTTTCTATACAGTTATAATGAATACTTTTTTTCTATACAATTATAGTGAAGACGTTAATTTTACTCTTTTTCTACATTTAAAGGAAATTAAAATGCTTTTGATGTTATCTATTTTCAACAACTAAAATGTCAAAATTCTGTAGCCTACTTATAACTGTATGCTTCGATCAATAATAAATATAGTTTTCAATTGATTATCAATTTTTATTAATGTTGTATCATTTCTAGTTGAAAATCACCATTCATAAAGAAAATGGGCTCTGTGTCTGTTTCAAGTGTTAAATTGCGATTTTTAAAAAGGGAGCGTAGGAAACAGACACGCATCAAGTTTTCCATCCATCAAAAGTGAAAATTCTCAAGCTTGCAGTTTCTGTGAAAGGATGACGGAATTGTCCACTTCTCGAAATTCTTTCGAAAAAGGGGAAAGAATTCTGTAAATAAGAAAAAAAAGGGCAAAACCAAAACGCACTGAAAGGAACACATCTTAAAACATGTTAGGATGTCCACTGCTCGCACAAAAGACACTTCAGGAAACAGAAGTTTCAATTCTGATGTCAAAAAATGATTGCGTCTGCCATCACAAAACTTTGACACTTTTTTTTTTTTCTTTTTTTTTTCACTTAGAAAGATGTATCTTAGGCTACGTTATCGGATATGCCTGTTTTCATGAATATGAAATTCTTTTTTTTTTTCAGTGTGATTATATTTCTTTAAAACAAACGCCTAAAAATAGATTTTTTTTCATTTTATTCTGGGATTTCATATTGTGGAACTGAGCACATAATTAGTTAATTTTGATTAATATTGTAATAAAAGTAGAAAGTAGAATAATTTAATTTCATAATTAAAAAGATAATATGAGTACTCTTTGATAAGACAGAATTTTAATTAAATCCACTTTAAACCGTATGCCTCTGTCTTATATGACCGTAGAGCGTTGGGCGTAGGGCTGACAACCCTATCCCCATAAAAATATTCATCTACCGTCTAAAATCTGCCAACAAGCAGACGGCCTTGGCCACCATGGGGCTGTTACGCCACTGATGATAATGATGATGATGAGAATTGTAATTATTATGAATTTTAAAATTACGATTTAATTACCTTCTTTCACAAACTTTAATTGTTTTTTGTTTTTCCTTTCAGAAAACAATATTAATTTAGGTTGATTTTTTTTTTTTTTTTTTTTTTTGTGATTTTAAGAAATTCTTCCATCAAGATTATATATTAGTAAAAAATACTAATGATTGAAAAAACATTGAGATTTTGAAATTCCGAAAATCAACACTGCACATTAAATTGACGACCCATTTAAAAAAAAAAAATGTCATTTCAAATATTGATAGTAAAAACAGATAAACTAATAATTATTCCATATTTTCTTCCAAAAATTAGACAGTTACTCATGTATCACTATTAACAAAACAAACAAAAAAGATTAAAATGACATTTCCATCAATGGTAGTTAAAAAATCCTTCACTAATAAAGCTTTGCGCGTTGTTAAAGCATCCCAGCATTTTCTTTTCCTATGTGGGGAGAAAAGTTAAAATGCTGCAGAACCACTCTTTAATTTACCATGATTAAGCGAAAATAATGATTTCTTAGCAAACATAAAACTGTAATTGTATTAAAGTAAGTAGGTAATTGATATAAAAATGTCCATTACTAATTTTTATTCATAGTTGTCTAGTTGAATTCTTCTGCTTTTGCTTTGAATATCCGAATACTGCAAGGCTTTAATTTATTTATTAATTGAATCAATTCTTCAATTTCCAATCAGATTCACCAGATTTATAGCCATTTTAAATGCATCTGGTATATAAATTTAATTGTTTTCACCTTGTTTAACTGATTACGGCCTGGTGGCCAATCTTGACTAGCTCTCTGGCAATTGGTACCACAGACATAGGTTCGAATCCTGACTGTGGCATGGATGCTTGTTAGTGGTTCGGAATCCACGTTAAGCTGTAAGTCCCGGTCTAATTAGCCTAAAAGATTGCACAAGAGGACCGTACAGCGAAAAACCAAACCTGTATATCTGATTACTGCCCTGATCTAACGTACTATTAATTGAATCAATACTTGAATTTCCACCAAAGTTCAGCAGGTCTCCAGATTTGTGGTCAATTTAATCCCATCTGGCATATAATACAATTTTTTTTTTTAATTTGAATGTCTGATTACTGCCATAATCTAACTTCATTATTAATTGAATCAATTCTTGAATTTTCACCATAGTTCATCAGATCTCCAGATTTGTGGCCAATTTAAACGCATCTGGCATATTAGTTCAATTGTTCTCACCTTGACTATCTGATTACTGCAATGATTTTGATTATTAATTGGATCGATTGTTAAATTTTCAACAAGGTTCACCAGTTTACCAGATTTGTGGCCGATTTAAACGCAACTGGTATATAAATACAATTGTTTTTACCTATTTGTATACCGGATTACCTTGAATACCGCAATGATCTAACTAAATTATTAATTAGATGAATTTTGAATTTTCACTAAGGCTCACTAGTTCTCCAGATTTGTGGCCGGTTTAAACACGTTCACTCATTTTGTACTCATCAGATTGATTTTTAACAAAGTGTGGAAGACGAAGGTGTCATCCAAGCAAAGTCCAACGACCAAAATAGCACATTTTATTGGCTGTAATGTCGCCTTGGGACACAGAAATCTGTGAAAATAAATTCTTCAAAAACTTGTAAAATGGGTAAATAGGGTTTTTTTTAATATTTAAAGATTTATAATGGCCATACCAATAACTTGTCTGCGATTTCACTGTTTAAAATCCTCATTAAAACCGTCCTGTGTAATGTGCCAACTTTCTTTGTGAATTAGAATTTACATAAAGTGCAAAATGTTCTCTTCAACTTAACGTAACACATCTGAAGGAATGTGCACCACAGACCCTGTTTTCTCACTACCAAAGTTAGGAGCCCAGTCAAGATAACCTTTAATTTTGAGATATCTGCACGTCATAGAATACACTTCTTAGTTCAATAGATCGAAATACATTAAACATTAAATCGCTAATAACAAGCTCATTTTCAGTTTAGTTTCGTCACTATGATTCATTAATGTGCCCATTATATACCTTAAAACATTCCAAAACACCATATTTCTTTCGACCCAATCTTCCTTTTCCCTACAGAATTTCATGAAATTCCAAGTTAAGTTACTGATGACACATCAAATGCTTTATTAAAAAACAAACTAATTTACAGATTAATAAACTTCATATTAAGCTGTACATGACTGAGCTACAGACACTGCAGGTTAACTTGAGCTAGATGACTGAGCAAGAGCTTGACTAAGCCACAAAGGCGACTAACCTACAGATAACTAATCTTTATACTCTGTAGATGACTAAGCTGCAGACACCAAATGACTGAGCTACTGATTACTAACTGTATAAAATGCGCTGTAATAATATGTAACTGTACTGTAACTAATTATCATGCCGTGCAACTTGTCTCAATCCCACAGACAACATTTAAGCAACTGCCCATTTACCATAAAATTATTCTTGTGGACTTCTTGTTTATCATGAACGACTCTGTCTTGACAAATCCTCCGCCTAAAACAGCAGATAAATATATATATATAATTCACCAGCTGTAACATAGAAAATTGTCAATGCCAAATCAGCTGAATAATAGGGGCGAAAGATAATTTTGGAGAATATTACACTTATTTTAAAGCATAATCGTAATTTTTAATTTTTAATAATTTTAAAATACATTTTATGTAAGGAGAAATTGAATGAAATCCCTTAGCACTAACTTTAAAACTTTTTTTCCTTTCAAAATTGATTTTCGCCACCTATGACTGACAAGAACTCCAGAAAACAACGTCCATTTCCATCTTTAAACCGGATGTTTATCTTTCCCTCGAATAGCTAGTAAAACTACACTGCTTATTTATTGTCCGTGTGGCCAATGGAAATGACCTAGAATCGTTATAAAACAGATAAAAACTTTGATTGTCCTTCTGTTTTGTATTCAGTTCTTTTCTCCATAACGCTTATTAGACGGGCTTATTTCGACAGAAAAAACTGCCTTTGCCACTCAAATAAGGAGTTCATCGCTGTGCGCCCATCCCACTTTTATCTTTCATCATTCAATTGCATGAAGTCTTCTTATATTGAACATTTAAGGGAAGTCAATACATATAGAGCAATTTAATGGCTACATAACTTTTCTTTCGAGCAAACAAGTTCACCGAAAGTGGTCCACACCATAAACTTATTATTTGAGTGGCAATGTCGTTTCCGTCTTCACGCTGAAAGCAACGAAGTAAGCATTTCTGATATACATTTTATAGTTGCTTACAACGAAATTTATTGCCATTCGTAATCAGGATATTTAATTTGAATCCCTCTATATAATAAATACCTGTTTTATAAATTTAAACAGTATTCTATACCGATTATATAAAGCTCTACTTTTATTTCAAATGTGGAAAAAACCTTATTTATATATTCAGTTAATTGTCTGAAAATCTATTAGTTCAGGTTCAGTGACCCTCTTCCCCCAAATCACCTCATACCGCATGAATAACTCTAAAAAGCTAATTAATTAAGGTGGTCGCGCTCATTTTTTAACTTTTTTTTTTTTTTTTATGCCCTGAACTGTAGGGTAATGTCTGAATCAGAATTTGAAATGGGTTGAACAATTCAAAAGCAATTTATCGCACTCGGATTTCGAGCCTTAAACAAAAAAAGCCGAGTATTTTCAACTAATGAGTTTTTACAAAGAGTTTTATGTAACAATATAATTTTTTTTTCGTTATGCTTTAAAAATACATAAATGATTAGTTTAAATATTCTTCAGCATATCAGTAGAAAAAAATTAATTTAGAGAAATTAACTTATTTTCTGTGTTTCAGAGGAGTGTTTGAATAATTGCTAATTCTTTCTTTCTTTTGGGATTTCTGCTTTAATTAAATTTTCTTTTTCGAAGAATATTTATTTTATTTTTCTCAATGCATCCATTTAAATTATCGAAAATAAATAATTTTTGTTGGTTCTTATCAAAAAATAGGGATGCATGAAATAATCAATTTAATTTTAGCAGGTTTATTAATTATTCTAGAATTATTTACATCATAATACTATAAAATGGAGTATTATTTTTATTTATTACTATAATAACTTAACGCATGCAGTTAATATACTTAAATAAATAAGCAAAAGGAAATTTTTCTGATATTACTTTGTGGTTTTTGGTTTGGGTTTATAGTTGGTTATTACTTTATGGTTGTCCCTCTACGGTCATTTTGGGCACACTTTAGGCTAATTAGACCGTGACCTACAGTTTAACGTAGATTCCGAACCACTAATAAATATTCATACCACGATTCGAACCTGAAGCCTTGAACTGAAGATACTTGCAGAAGGGGGAAAAAGGGAATGGTAAAAAACAGTTCCACCGATTTTTCCCATCCAATTTGGTATGGCTTTGCAGTGGTGAATGGACTTTCCACTAACGGTGTCACAACTGTTGAAGGACTTGTAAGTAATTTTTTCCATCAAAAACCGAAACAATGAAGCACATTGAACACTCCACTTGGTTACGAAATATGTTGTCATTTCGATTCAAAATATCACTGGCAGCATAATTCACTTTCTTTATGCCGCTTTCAGCGCCATCTATCAATACACTTTAGAACTTTTTGATGCCGTACCGTTTCACCCTTCTTCAAGTCTCTTCAATTCAAATTTGAACTCATTGGGAAAAGTGGGCGTTTTTTACAGCATTTTGAAAGTGGGACTTTAATTATAATCCCCATGTACAGTAAAGTATTTTAATTTTTTAAAGTGTCAAGAAAAGAACATACGTATTACTAAATCTGTCACGTTTTCTTGTTTACTGTTTTTATATAGCTGAATCTCATTGATTATATGTAATTCTGTGACGACGACTTTCGTCTTCTTGGTAAAAAGAATCCATGGAACAAAAAGGTTTAAAAAAGTCCTTGTTTCAAACACGTCATCGATCCTCATAATAGTACCCTCCCAAAAGCAGCACAGCCTGTTTTATTCGCCATTTTCTGCTACAGGTCCCTTTTTTCTCGTCCAGTGAAACAAATAAAGACCCAAGAAAGGTTTAATTCGTCTCTTTCGAGGATCCAGAGAGCACATATTTATCTCAGTTACCATTTAGGGCCTTGGCCATACCAGCCCTTGGTTACCGGTGCGCCCCGCGAGGCTTAAGCCCCTAGATTAATGACAATTCTCCTCCGGCTCAACGGATCCACCAGGGCTCCTTAAAGCTCGCTCTGGCATTTCTTTGCTCCAGAGGGTTCGCGTCCCGCAGAAATTTCAAGAACTAGAGTGTATAAAATGTTCGCCAACTTTATGGGATTGAAGGGTGTAGAGGTCCTCGCATAACTGTGCTTTAAAATGATAGAACGTCAGGATTTAGTGCAAGTTTCTTATAGCAAGATGTGTTGGTTAAAATATATTTCAAGATTAGCCAGGTGTCTTCTAACGTGAGACACGTTTTATAGATGGATCTCTTGGTGGAAAGCTTAATGGAAAAAGTGAAGATCCAATTCATACCAACGACCACTTTTACTGTTTCCCGTTTAAAATCGCTTAGATTTATCTTGAAAATGTGTAGCTAATCAAGACTGTGAAAGCACTCTTAATTATATGTAAGTAATATTATTATGTAAAATTAATTGCGTGTATATACATGGAGTTATATGTAAAATTAAATCACATGGAAAAATTACAAAATTGGTAAAAGCAGATTCACAATTAAAAAAAAGTAAAAACTTTCAATACTTGATGATTCAATGTTCTTGTTGTAAACTTAAATAATATTACCAGAAAAGAGCAACAACATCTTTATTTCACCACAATTTTACATGTCACTTAATTGCCATTAACAAATCTGCTATAATTAGTTTTAATTTTCATTAACAATTCTGCTTTCATCAGTTTTAATTGTCATTAACAAATCTGCTTACATAAATTTTAGATGTCATTAAAAAATTAGTTCCGTTTTACATTAATTGTAATTTGATGTTATTCGTTGAATAATTTCCAATCACTAAACTCATTCAAAAAATATTTTCTAATGATAGATGTCGTTTTTGTTTAAAAAATAAAAGTATTCAAGATCGCTTTTGCCTGCAATTCATCTTGTATGGTTTAATTATTATTAGATAGCGCGAGAGGTCGCGACTGTGACCATAACTGTGGGAACTGGTAAGTACCAGATGCGGTGAGATTTTGGGACGACGAAGGAGAACGCTAGGCTGTACTTAGGAATTATTCTTGAATTCTAATATATCTCTCTTATCTTCGTCCAGTATCAGCTTATGCAAGCACAGTTTGGAGTTCTGTTGCACGTACTAATTTTGAAATTATTCAAAGGCTTGAGAACAAAACTCTCAGAATGTTAACGAATTCACCCTGGTACTTTCGTAATGATTCTACTAAATACTATAATGATATGTGAAACATCAATAACCCTGTTTTAAACATCCTACAAAATTACATTTATGATATTTCTTCCCGCAAACATAGCAAAAGACTTCGCACTGTTCTAAATATGTTAAATTAATTCCTTATCCTGACGATTTTCTCCTGCTCTGACTAATTTATGACTACAACTGATTTATTACTGACTGATTTATTACCTACAACTGCCTAGATGAAAAAAAGTGCGCTTTTCTCCTAAGCTGTTTTTCTCCTAATTTGACCTCTGCTTATTCTGTTTTATTTATTTATTTTGATTATATGCAACTGATTTCATCAACATCTACAATTTAAAAAAAAAATTTATTTATCATTTTATAATTTTATTAAATAAATAATTATTTTTTTTAAAAAAGAGGCATTTAATTATCTATTTTTCTTATTAACTCAAAGAGCATGAGACCACCGCTATGTTTCAACATTTTACAATAAAGGAGCTATGGACGCTACGCGGCCAAGGATCTCCGTAATAATCTACAATAAGAGAGAACACTAGGAGCGTCTGAGCGAGATACACGGTCAGGGACCGTACGTGATGTGTTCATGGTTTTTAACTATTAAATAGAATTGCTATTGTAGAAGTGGCACAGGGTAGTATTGTTAATATACTGTATGTTAATATTGTGATATAACAAATTAATATAAAGAAAGAGTCTGATCTTACATCTTAACACAACTAGTCACTAGAATAGAAATAACAATCTAAATTTGTTAATAAACTATAAAGTTGGAATACAAAAATATATTGTTATCATTTTCATAAAAAAAACATAAAATCATTCGAACAAATTAATGCTATTTAATAGGATTAATTAAATTTACTTTGATCATGAAGTTAAAACTAAATCTTACGTTTTGAAGAGATAAGTAACGCAAATGAATATAATTACATTTTTTAAAGCAGTGCATTTCTTCAAGCTGTATCTTAAAAAGGGCACCAAACATATTTATTAATAACTAATTGAATTGAAATTCAGTTTAAAAGAATAGAATAAATTTTATGCGTGACACTTTTAGCTTTTTATTAATTATCGCATATTTCAATTCATGCTTCCTTATTCTAATTTTTAAACTTGTTTTAGACTGAGATCTTATTTTTTTAACACCTTACATGCTCTATAATATTTTTAAAAGAATTCTAGCCACTAATCTCTAAATATATGTTTTTAAATAAGATTCCAACGTTTTTAGTTTGCCTATATTTTTTTTTCAGATTCTACCTATATTTAGTAGTACAAATAAAAAATTTTCATTTTATTAAAAATATGTATTAAATAGCTCTTTAAATGTAATTAATAATTTATACATAACATATTTCACAAATTATGGACCTGATGGCCGAATGGCTCTCTCTTGAACTCAGTACCACAGGTTTCGGGTTCGAATCCTGACGGTCCTGACGAATCCACTTTAAACCGTAGGTCCCGGTCTAATAGGATGATCGTAGAGTGTTGCGGGGGCATTGTTAATCCGTGTCCGTAGCTTACCTTCAAGCTACACGCGCCCCCTGGGTAGTTCTAAGGGAGTAATGTAGGTGCAGCCCTTATGGCATAAAAGATCACGGTCTAAGTATTTGCCAGCTGCATTAGAAAAAAAAATCAAAAATTTGAAAAATTACACTAGCTGGAAACACGAAATTTTTATTATTTATAAAAAAAAAATTGTAAATCAAATTCTCTTCACGTTGTGTACAAAAGTAATAAATTTATTGTCTTCAAAAGAATACATATTGTCATTCGGCATAAGATTACGTGTTTTCAGTAATTTATTTTTATCCAAATATATTGAAATCCATGTGATTCTGTTAAGAAAGACAGCTAAATCAAACATCTTTCTGCATACCGTCTTAAGTTATGACGTTCTATCCATTCTCAGCCTTATCATCATCGAGTCGAAGAACTTTTTGCTGCTCCGAGCATAAATCCATGACCCATCTGATACGTCACTCATGAACTACGACTCGCTTTACAAATCAGCTGCACTTATTTTTTCTTCCTTACTTCCTTCCAAAAGCTGTAGAAATCGATTTGATTTGTTGGATCTCGATGTCGCCAAGCAGTGAACAAAAAGGACTGCCAAGGAGCGATGCGATATCCTTTTCGGACATCATGTCTCAACGTTTGGGGAGGAGATAAGACTTATTTCCTAAACGAATGCCGTCTTGTCACAGGACGTAATCTTATGCATGAGACAGTGAATAAGCATATTTATTCAGATTTAACACGATAAATGTGTCTGTGCCTTGCAGACTGGATGATACATATTTATAAGGGAGGGGGGTGCGAACAGTTTTGCTTGAGAAAGAGAATAAATCCAAGTTTGTTTTCACTGCCTATTGCGAATGTCTTGTCTAGACACGCCTCCTCAACTGAGCCTTCCCTTTCTATTCAGAAAAGTAACTACTGAGCACAGAATAAAACTGGTAATAAACGTTTTTTTTTACAAATGTTTATCCTATTAAAATCTTAAAGAAAGGAAATATTTCGAAACTCTTTTCTTTTTAAAAGAAAAGAGTTTCGAAATACCATTAATATTCCATGAGCAAAAAAAAATCTAGAAACATTGAGCTTTTAACATGAAATATATATATTAGATTGCTCAATTGGATGAATACGAAACATAAAAATAAAAACGAATCCAAGAGGCTGTCCCTGATTGTTCAGCCCCTGTATTTAATCCAATGAATTTCAAGATCTTAAGGTTTTATTTTTAAGCTTACAAGTATCCTCACCTGGAATTAATTAAATCAATTAAATTTTAACATATGTTAAAATTATTAAATTACAATTAAAATCTTAAAAAAGATATTCTTAATTATAAATTTATAAAGAATAAAAAAATTGGTTCTTCAGTTCATCATTGTTTTAAGACTTATAAATTCCAACTAGGTAGTCTTCTTCTTCTTCTTCAAAGGTGCAACAGCCCATGGTGGGTTAAACCGTCTGCCTACTGGTAAATTCCGAAACATGAGATGTTTTTCTTTTTTACGCGGTAGGATTGTCCGTCCTATGGCCAACACTCTGCAGTCATATTAGACCGGGACCTGCGGTTAAAAGTGGATTCCGAACCACTGAAGCATTCATGGCACCGCCTGGACTTGAATCTGAAACCTGTGACACCGAGCGCCAAAGCGTTATTCAAACCAGGAATCTATCTGTTGTTAATCTAGGGTGTCCCAAAATTCCAGCAAGATTTTTCCTCAAAATTCACGCAACATTTTAAATAGTCAATATGGTTATAAAAGAATAAATTTTCTTTCCAAATTGTTTTCAAAAATAAATCCTTTGTACACTTTATTAGAAACATTACTTCTTCAGTAAATTTCTGGGACACCCTATTCTACCATTTCACTATGACTTGAAACATTACCATTTTACCATTAAAGATATTGAAATGGGTGAAATTTTTTCCATCACGATTTTCTGGTATTAACTGGTGTTGATCGTATTTATTTAAAATTAATATTGTAAAAAAAAAATTCTTTATAATTTAACTGATTTTTTAAGAAAAAAAAATTATCCTAAAGAATAATCTAACTCGTTACTCAACGAGAATTTTCACTACCAAGAAATAAAGACACCCTGTTTAATATTACTTTTCCCAAGTAATTTAATTTTCTATTTTTACAAATACGTTGTTTAATTCGGAAAGGAGCGAAAGAAATAAAAGATGTCTCTCGATTTTTTGAAACCCCGGGCAAACACCGCTGTTTCAACATCCTGAGCCAATAAAGAAAATTGGATCAAGACCTGGATAAACTTTCTAGATTTCAGAATGAAAATTTTTCGATTGCTTCATTAGAGGCCACCCAAGAATATTGAATTAAACACATTTTGGAAAAAAATTTCTATTGGTATCGGTTATGGCGAAACATTGTATAGCGTAAGGTTTACGGCCACCTAATGAGGTAGACAAATACATTTAAGGGTAAGATAATTGCTTATGTACTGTAAGTAATATATATGCTGTCTGTCCATCACGTGCATCTTCCCGCTAAGTTGTCTGGAGGATGTCGGTTGCTGTAGGAACAGGTTAAGGGGCTCCAAATGTGCCACATTAGCCCATTTATTTTAATGTATGATATTTCGCCAGCTGGTTCTCACTTCTGAGAGGAAATTATTAACGTGATTGCTCATCTGTAGGTTGGTTTGGTTTGTTGCTCTACGGCTATCTTTTGCAGACGAGGGCTAAACAGACCGGGACCTACAGTTTAACATGGATTCCGACCCACTCACATCCATGTCACCGCTAGAATTCGAACCTGATGCCTGTGATACCAAAGGCCATAGCGCTAACCAAGTGGCCAAAAGGCCGATGTTCATTTGTAGAAGACATCCAGTAAGAGGGAGGTAACAAATTATTATCATCGGGACCTGATGGCCGAGTGGCTAGCGCTCTGTACCCCAAATTTCGCTTTCGATTCCCAGCGGTGCCAAGGATGTTTGTAGCTGTTCGAAATCTACTTTAATTCGTAGGTCCCGAACTAATGTGATCGTACAGCGTTGTGGGGGTAGTGTTACTCCCATCCATAGCGTATCTTCAAGCTACACGTGCCCCCTGACTAGTGCTGAATGAGTAACAGCGGTACAGCTGAATGTGAGACAGTTAGACGTCATCAGGTGCCTGTATCCATGACCAAAATACTCGGTAAACTTTGGATACGATGGCTTTATTTATGAAATGTTCTTAACTTAAAATAGATGGGTCAAGTGTTTGAAAACAACTCAAAATCATAGGATTGCTTCTAGCATTATTGGGTTGACAAGAAATTTATTTCAATTTTTGTCATTTAAAAGCATGTAAGATAAATCTATCCAATGCAATTGCTTCTGGCTGGTATCCATTGTTTCTCAATGGATTCCCCTGCCATTGCGGGGTGCCTGGAAATGAAAAGGCCGGCCTCTTGGCCAAAAAGCGTTGTAAGTTACCACATCCACAATTTTCTTTATCCTTACATCCATTTAATTCTGAGGTAAAGAAGAAAATAGACAGACCCTTAAAACAAACTTACAAACTTCTTTCAACTGATAAAACGTAGAACATACTTTGTCTCCCATCCCAATGGATTTGCCCCGTGCAGTTTTTACAGCAAATTTCCGACTCTCGACAGGAGGGGATTTTTTTAATAAACACTTGTACCGTATTGGTGTAACAACTAATGATGTCTGCCCCTCTGTGCTCGTCGGGTGAAGCCATGGACTTTTTACTTTTGACAGCATGCACTGCACTTGATTTTATGACTTTTAACCCTGATAACTTTACCAGGACTAAATTTTTATTGCTCTGATAGAGTTCTTATGGCTGTTACCGCCGTTTGATGTAAGGAAAAAAAAAAATCATTTAAAAGCAGAAGAACTTTCAATCCATTCCAATATAACATTCAAAAATTATTGTCTTTATCTGTCAAATTTATCTTTACAAATAATTTATTCAATTTTATATATCACTGTATCAATCAGGAACTGATATATTTTTTTTTTCGAAAATCTTTTCGAAAACAAATTTCGAAATCATTTGAAAATCTTTTTTTTTTTTTTTTTTTACTGTTTCATTTTAATTTATCACTGATAAAGAACTAGAGATGACTTTATGTATTTATCTTTATTTTCTTGTAAATTTATCTAAACAATTTTTTTGTAAATTTATTTAAATATTTTTGTTGTAAATTTCTTGAAAATTAATTCGTTGACGTCAGTTAGTATATTAGTCTATATATTCATGTATATATCACGTTAGTATATTAGTCAATCAGTATATATAAATATATAAAATATATATAAATATATAATCAGTATATATATATATATATTGTCAATAACATGTATAGTTAAACACTTTAATTTTAATATTGTACCCTCATCGTATCAATTTGAATTCTAATTTTCATCGAAAAATAAAAAACATTATAATCATACATTTATTTAGTTTTAAAATATTCTTACATAATTTTTTAAAATGTGAAATTTTACATCTTATAAACCGTACTTTATTATTTGGTATTTAATGTTACTCTTATCAGAACTTTAAATTACTTCTACTTCTTTTGTTGAATTACAATGAGAATCACGCGTATTGTGAGGAAATATATATATACGAGTATTTTCCAATTAATAATGATATATTTTCATCTGCTTTGGTATTTTTTGGAGCTTCATGTAAGATATTTTTTGGGAGATTTCTGTAGCAATTAATTACTTAGCTGTTAATTTAATTTTAGGATTTGTTTGTATTTAATATGATGTGTATATTAATTTAAAAACTATGATAATGAGCAGTACAATTTTTCCTCTGAATCTATTTTTATGTACTTCGCGCCAGTCAATTAAAGCCCCGATAAATTATCTTATTAATGAAATGAAATTATAAGTTCTTATAACAAATTGGCAACAAAACAGAATTAATGTGAGACGATGTTTTTACATCCATAGTTCATAATTTGTATCCTTATTTTTGTAACGAAAAAAAATTCTAGTTATATTCTAGTTAAAATTCTTCCTGGAAAAAAAAAAAAGGTCTGGTATCATATTATATGTCTTTTTTTTTTTTTGTATCAAATACATAATTTTTCCGTTTTTTACAAACCCTATTAGTTAGGCTGTGAGTATTTCTGTTATACTATTTTCCACCAACACAAAATATGTTTAGCATTATCAAATATTCATCCAGTATCAATTGAAATTAAAGTAACTATCTAAATGTGTCTCTCTTTATTTTTTTCAAATGCCTGATCTTTTCTTAAATCATTAAAGTGTTTTGAAAAGAAGAATCTCTCATAAAATCGCACAGAACACCAATTCAAATGTATCGGATATCTTTAATGCAAATGCAATTGGACGGTGCTGTTTTAAAACATAATAGACTCCAACAGTCAGTTCTCGTCACAGTGTTTTTTTTCTTTTGCAAAATGTTATTCATAAAGCAATATTTGTACGTGAAAGCTCTCTTTATGGGTTTCGTGCATCGAGTCACAATTTGCATATTAAAAACCTTATTTTACATTGAACTGCACCGGACAAATAACGCTTCCGTATCATTTGTTGTTTCTTATATCCAAATATATTCCCGCAAAATATCGTTGAAGAATTCCAGAACCATTTTTCTTCTTTCCTTTCAAAAATATTACCCCCTCCCCTCTTTTTTTTTTTTTTTCTCTCTTCTACTCTGCTTTTAATTTGTGAATATTTCTTTGAACATCTCGAAAAAGCATTCCCCTAGTTTTCTTTTTCGATAGATTCAACCTTAATTAGCCAAATTTTTTCAGGGTTGTTTCGCATGGGAGAGTGAAATGAAGAAAAAAAAATGTTTTCCAAATTCTTCTCTCTCTCTATCTCTTTATGTATATATATATATATATATATATATATATACCAAGTGGGTTTTCTTCATTTTCAGAGTCTGATCATTCATTTTTACATATTAGTGCGTTCTTTCCGGATGCATATTAGCATTGCATATTCCACTTTTACCTCTGAGGAGATGTGACGCTTGGGGAGAAAGAGGGGGGATGGATTCGAAAATTCCTCCGACGCTTCGATTCATTTCTTTTGACAAAAGGGAGCGAAAGATCCAATTAGATTAAAAATAAAGTCCATTGTGAAATGCTTCTTTTGCGAAGCTGAATTCGCAGTTGTTATTCGTGGATGATAAAATAGCAAAAAAATGGCTGCCTATAGAGGGTCTTTATGCCTAGGATTATTTGAGGAACCAGTGAAATGTGAACATTCGAAATTATTCTTAGAACTTTTTTTCTTTCTTTCTTTCTTCACACAGTAAATTAATTACAAACGCGTATCATAAAATTCATTTTGGAAAAAAAATTAGTTTTTAAGTGATATAGCTTGGATTAATGCTTTTTATGAATACTTTGAAGATTTATGAAAACATAATACTTTATTAAATTTTATGTATTTAAATTAGATAGGCTCAAACATTTTATTCGAATAAATATTGAATAATTTCAAATTTAATGTAGAAAATCAAAAAATAGAATTCGTGTTCGTTATGATAATAATAGTTTTGAAAAAAAAATACCTGCTCTGATGATGAAAATAACGTTATTATTGGAATCCTTAGAAGAACGAGTTAAAATTAAAATATTATTCTGAAACTTTTTAGAACCTTCTTAATAACGTACATTAAATACTATAGCCTGAAGCGTGTATCAAAGAAAAAAATTTAAGAAAAATGAATTTGGAAATAGTACAGTTTAAATTAAGGATTTCGTAAATACTTTGAAGATTAATTAAAAAATAATACTTAATTATACACTGAAGTGACAAAAGTCATGGGATGCCTCTTAATATCGTGTCGGTCCTCCTTTCGCCCGGCGAAGTGCAGCACCTCGACGTGGCATGGACTCAACAAGTCGTTGGAAGTCTTCTGCAGGAATATTGAGCCATGCTGTCTCGATAGACGTCCATAATTGTGAAAGCGTTGATGGTGCAGGATTTTGGGCACGAACAGACCTCTCGATGATGTCCCATAAATGCTCGATGGGATTCATGTCGGGCGATCTAGGTGGCCAGATCATTCGTTGGAATTGTCCAGAATGTTCTTCAAACCAATCGCGAACAGTTGTGTGGCCCGGTGACATGGCGCATTGTCATCCATAAAAATCCCATCGTTGTTTGGGTACATGAAGTCCATGAATGGCTGCAAGTGATCTCCAAGTAGCTGAACATAAGCATTTCCAGTCAATGTTCGGTCCAGTCGCACCAGAGGACCAAGTCCATGCCATGAAAAACAGCCCACACCATTACGGAGCCACCACCAGCTTGAACAGTGCCTTGCTGACAGTTTGGGTCCATGGCTTAGTGGGGTCTGCGCCACACTCGAACCCTACCATCAGCTCTTACCAACTGAAATCGTGACTCATCGGACCAGGCCACGGTTTTCCATTCATCTAGGGACCAACCGATAAGCTCACGTGCCCACGAGAGTCGCTGCAAGCGATGTCGTTCTGTCAGTAAAGGCACTCGAGTCGGTCTTCTGCTGGAATATCCCAAGAAAGCCAAATTTTTCCGCACAGTTCTAACAGACAAGTCCCTTGTAAGTCCCACATTGATTTCTACGGTTATTTGACGCAGTGTTGCTTTTGTCTGTTAGAATTTACGACTCTTTGCAGACGTCGCCGGTCTCGGTCGTTAAGTGCAGGCGGTCGACCACTGCGCTGTCCATGGTGGGATGTTATGCCTGAAATTTCATACTCTCGGCATACTCTTGACACAGTGGATCTGGGAATGTTGAATTCCCTAACGATTTCGAAATGGCATGACCCATGCTAGACGCATGGTCATGCCAGCTTCAACATTCCGCGTTCAAAGTCTGATAATTCCCGTCGTGCGGTCATCATCACGTCAAAACCTCTTCACATGAACAACTTGAACAGAAATGAAAGCTCTGCGAAAGCACTGCGCATTTATACCTGTTCTACGCAATGCTACTGCCATCTGAAAATTTGCATATTGCTGTCCCATGACTTTTGTCACTTCAGTGTATATTATAATTAATATTTACACTTAAACTTTTACAGTTCACTTTTATATATGCTCAAGTATTTTAATTCGTATACAAATAAATAATAATTATCCTCTAAATGGCGTTATTTTTAGAATTATTTGAAAAATAAATTAAAATTCATGCTTTATTTTAAAACTTTTTTTAAACTCTCTTCATTGTGTAAATCCAGTATTAAGGTTTATAACGTAAATCGCCAAAATTCGTTTTTAAAAACAATTCATTTTGAAATGATATAATTCAGATTATTACTTTTAATACTGTTAAAAAGGATGAAAGAATGAATATCAGAGCGAATTTATGCAATTTGTTCTGATGAGTGAGTCAAATGGCTAAAATCTGTTGTTGTTCTAATACTGCTGGCAATATTGAGACAGTTAATTTTTATGTCATAAGCAAGGGCTGCACCGCAGTTACTCATTTAGCACTAGATATGTTGCGGATGCGAGTAACACTATCCCCACAACACTCTACGATCCTATTTGACCAAGACCTACAGTTTAAAGTGGATTTCGAAACACTAAAAAATCCTTGGCACCACCGAAACCTGTGATACCGAGAGCCAGAGCGCTATCCACTCGGCCATGATTTGTGCCACCTATGACTGACAAGAACTCCAGACAATAACGTCCATTTCCATCTTTAATCCTGATGTTTGTCTTTCCCTCAAAAGCTAGTAAAACTACATTGCTTATTTATTGTACGTGTGACCAAGGGAAGTCACCTTAAATAGACATAAAGTAGCAAAATTTTGATTGTCCTTCTGTTTTGTATTCAGTTCTTTTCTTCTTAAGATTTTATTAGACGGGCTTATTTCGACAGGAAACAACCTGCCTTTGCCACTCAAAAAAGAAATTCATCGTTGTGCGCCCATCCCACTTTTATCTTTCATCATTCAATTGCATGAAGTCTTTTATATTGAACATTTAAGGGAAGTCAATAAAGATAGGACAATTTAATGGTTACATAAATTTTCTTTCGAGCGAACAAGCTCACCGGAAGTGACGCACGTCGTAAACTTATTATTTGAGGGCAAGGTCGTTTCGCTTCACGTTGAAATCAACGAAGTACATCTCTGATATACATTTTATAGTTGTTTACAACGAAATTTATTGCCGTTCATAATCAGGATAATTAATTTGAATACCTCTATATAATGAATATCTGTTTCATAATTTTGAACAGTATTCTATACCGATTATAAAAAGATCTACTTTTATTTCAAATGTGGAAGAAAAACCATATTTATTTATTCAGTTAATTGTCTGAAAGTCTATTAGTTCAGGTTCAGTGACACTCTTCCCCAAATCACCTCATGCCGCATGAATAACTCTTAAAACTAATTAATTAAGGCAGTCGCGTTCATTTTTTAACCTTTTTTTTTTTTTTTTTTAATTTTCATGCCACGAACTGTAGATTAACGTTTGAATCATAATTTGAAATGGGTTGAACAATTCAAAAGCAATTTATCGCACTCGGATTTCGAGCCTTAAAAAAAAAAAGCCGAGTATTTCTACTAATGAGTTTTTACAGAGCGTTTTATGTAACAGCCCAACTTTTTTTCGTTATGCTTTAAAAATACATAATTCTGTATATCAGGAGAAAAAAAATTAATTTAAAGAAATGTAACTTATTTTCTGTGTTTCAGATGAATGTTGGAATAATTGCTAATTCTTTATTTCTTGGGGGATTTTTGCTTTAATTAAAATAACAGAAAATAATTTATTAATTTTTTTTAAAATTTTTGTTTGTTCTTATCATAAAATATGGATGCATGAAATAGTCAATTTAATGTTTTAATCGCTTAAAATCGCTGAGATTTATCTTGTAAATGTGTAGCTATTGGGAAAGCCCTCTTAATTATATGCAAGTAATATTATGTAAAAATTAATTATATCAATACACATGGAATTATATGTAAATTAAATCACTTGGAAAAATAACAAAATTTGAAAAAGCAGATTCACAATTTAAAAAAAATGGATAAAATAAACTTCAAATGGGTGCGCAGTAGATCTACCTCCCTGTGGTGCACCCGGTAACACTTTTTAGTGGCTAAAAGATCTACGATTTGGCCTTATATCTTTCTCCAAAAATCTCATCAAAAGATCAATTAAAGTCCACGCTCAAGAAGACCTCTATAAACGCGTTTCCCAAAAGTCCTGGAAGAATGCCCTCCTAAATCTATGCAATGGTCCAAAGCGTAGAGCAGTCGCTCGTTACCGACTAGCCACCGTACATGTCTGCCTGCGAAACCATCTTTACAGACCCAAATTGGTTCCTTCCCGATATGCACTGCGTGCAGCTCTGAAGAGACCATGGACTCCACGCATCTACTTCACTGTCCTGCTCTGAGCAAGACTCGCCGAGCGATATTGGGAGGTAAGAGATATGCTAGGTTAATGAACTCTGTTTCAGCATGTTTTGTTGTATTCTCTGTTTTTTTTTTTTTTTCGTTGTTCTTTTTATTGCTGTAACTGTTCATAATCTGCCATTGGAAATAAAAAGATTAAGAAATATATATATATATATCGCATATTAATTTTCATATAAGATACGCTAATTATAATTTTATTATATTTTTTTACAGTCTAGAAGGGTCTAGTTGTTAGAGCGTTATGTTTTTGAATTAAGAAGAAATCCTGAAGTTGATATCTAACCCATATTTTAGTGGGGAATGAACACAGATCGGGACCTACGGTTTAAAGTGGATTCTGAACCATTAGCAAACATCTATACCACCGCCAGGATTCGAATCTGAAGTCTCAGATACCAAAGGCCAGAGACCTAGCCACTTGGCCACCAGACCGCCCAATGCAAATGGAGTGTAGTATTGGTTCCTTGACGGTAGAGTGTAGTATTGTACTCTTGATTGCCCTGTATTTCCGAAATAATGTTGTTCTAATGCAGATGACAATACAGAGATAGTTAATATTTATACCATAAACGCGGGCTGCACCACTGTTATTCATTTAACCAGGGGACACGTACAGCTTGAAGATATGATACGGACGCGAGTAACACTACTCCCATAACGCTCCACGATCCTATTAAACCGGGACCAAACGGTTTAAAATGAATTCCAAACCATCACAAACATCCATGGCACCACCGGGGGCTAGAACCCGAAACCTGTGGTAGCTCCTCGGCTACCAGACCTGTCCTACATAATACATCATATTATTTCTCTTTAGACTTAACATCACCTCTTTTCTAGACTAACACCCTATATAATATGTAAGTGAAGTGAAAGTATTATCCTCATGGTTACACTGAATCTGTTACATATCAGTATACCAATGTAAAAGGATTTGGATAAAATGATGAGGCCTCTGAAATAACAAATTTTATCAATTCAAATTCAAATTCTTCCTGGGAAAAAATGTCTGGCAGCATATTATATGTCTGTCTTCCTTTTTGTATCAAATATATAATTGTTCTTTTTTTACAGACCCTATTAGTTAGGCTGTGAGTATTTTAGTTATACTATTTACCAACAGTACAAAATATTTTTAGCATTAGCAAATATTCATCCAGTAACAATTGAAATTAAAGAGCTGATCTAATTTTGTTTGTCTTACTTTGTTCAAATGCCAGAGTCTTTCTTAAATCATCAAAGTGTTTTAAAAAGAAGAATTCTCTAACAAAATCGCATAGAACTCAATCGAAATGTATCGGATACTGTTAAATGCAAATGCAATTGGACGGTGATGTTTTAAAACATAATAGACTCCAACAGTCAGTTTAAATCACAGTCTATTTTTTTCTTTCAAAATGTTATTCATAAAGGCATTATTTGTACATGAACATGCAGTCGAGTCACAATTTGCATAATAAAAACCTTATTTTACATCAAACTACACCGAACAAATAACGCTGCCGTATCATTTGTTGTTTCTTATATCCAAACATATTCTCGAAAAATATCTTTGAAGAATTCAGCAACCATTTCTTTATTCCTTTCAAAAAAAGTATCCCCCCTGTCACCCCCTCCCCCATTTTTTTTCTCTTCTCTGCTTTTAATTTGTGAATATTTCTTTGATCATCTCGAAAAAGCATTCGGCTAGGTTTCTTTCTCGATAGATTCAACCTTAATTAGCTAAATCTTTTCAAGGTTGTGTTTGCAGGGAAGAGTGAAATGAAATGAAAAAAAAAATGTTTTCCAAATTCCCTCTCTCTCTCTCTCTATCTGTATGTCTATATTTATATATATATATATATATATACCAAGTACGTTTTCTTCATTTTCGGAGTCTGATCATTCTTTACATATTAGTGTGTTCTTTCCGGGTGCATATTAGCATTGTATATTCCACTTTACCTCTGATGAGATGTGACGCTTGGGGAGAAAGAAGACGGTGGGGTGGAGGATGGATCCGAAAATTCCTCCGACGCTTCGATTCATTTCTTTTGACGAGAGGGAGCGAAAGCTCCAATTAGATTAAAAATAAAGTCCATTGTGAAATGCTTCTTTTGCGAAGCAGAATTCGCATTTGTTATTCGTGGGGGATAAAGTAAAAAAAATGGCTGCCTACAGAGAGTCTTTATGCCTGGCATTATTTGAGGAACCAGTGAAATGTGAACATTCGAAATTATTCTCAGAACTTTTTTTCTTTCTTCACACTGTAAATTAAGTACGAAAGTTTGAAATGTATATCATTAGAATTCGTTTTGGAAAAATATTTGTGAAATGATATAGCTGGGATTAATGTGTTTTTTTTATGAATACTTTGAAGATTTATTAAAACATAATACTTACTTAAATTTCATATTACATTTAAATTATACAGACTCAAGCATTTCATTCCAATAGATAACGAATAATTTCCAATGTAAATGTAATGTAATATTGAAAATCAAAAATGAAATTCGTGTTCGTTAAGATAATAATAGTTTAAAAAAAAAATACCTGCTCTGATGACGAAAATTAACGTTATTATTGGAATCATTAGAGCGAAAAATTAAAATTAAAATTTTATTTAGAAACTTTGTAAAACTTTCTACGTGTGTTACATTAAATACTAAAGCCTGAATCGTGTATCATAAAAAAACAATTTAAGAAAAATTAATTTTGAAATTTTACAGTTTGAATTAAGGATTTCATAAATACCTTTTAATTAAAAAAAATAATATTTACAGTAATACTTATATAAAAATTATACTTAAGTAGTAATTTAAAAAAATAATACTTAGTTAAAAATTGGAACTAATGTTTACAGTTCATTTTTATATATACTCAAATATTTTAATTCGCATATAAATGTCGAATAATTACTCTCAAATTGGCATTATATCAAATTAATCATTATATCAAATTGACTTCGCTGAAATTCGTTTTAGAAACAATACATTTTCAAATGATGTAGTTCAGATTATTGCTTTGAATACTGTTACAATATGATGAAAGAACATCTAGCAGAGCGAATTTATGCAATGTGTTCTTATAGACGAGTTAGATGGTTAACATCTATATATTATATAAAACACTTGCGCATTCGATCATTACATCTGGCATTAATTTTTGTTAAAGTATTTAAACAATTTCTTCATAAATAAGTAATATAAAAAAAGTCAATTCCTACTTAATTAGTTAAATTTAATGAATGAATTACTATTTGAAAAACTGTATTAACTTCCAGTGTCATCCACTACAAGTTTAAAAAAATGTTTTTGAACATAAAGTGGACGAATAAAAAGTAATTTATTAACGATTGAAAATTTGAATAAAGTATATATATAGGGAGAGTGTGAACTAATAATAAAATTGAAAAAAAATCAGACTTATTAATAAAATATTTTATTATTTTTATCATTATTTTTTCTACACAATTATAATGAAATACTTTTTTTTTTTTCTATACAATTATAATGAAGACACTAATTTTGTCCTTTACTTACTTAACTTTAATCTACATTTAAAGGAAATTAAAATGCATTTGATGTTATCTATTTTCCACATCTAAAAAGGTCAAAATTCTGTATACTACTTATTACCTTCAATCAATATTGAATATAATTTTCAACTAATAATCCATTTTTATTAATATTGTATCCTTTCTAGTTGAAAATCACCAATAATAAAAAAAATAGGCTGTATGTCTGTTTCAAGTGTTAAACTTCGATTTTTAAGAAGGAGCCGCCGCAAACAAATGCGCATCAGTTTTCCATCCATCAAAAGTGAAAACTCTTGAGCTTGCAGTTTCTGTGAGAGGATGATGGAATTGCCCACGTCTCGAAATTCTTTCGAGAAAGGGGGAAAGGATTTTAAAAAAGCGGCAAACCAAAACGCGCTGAAAGGAATACATCTTAAACGTGTTGGGATGTCCACTGCTCGAACAGAAGACACACTTTAGGAACAGAAGTTTCAATTTTGATGTCAAAAAATGATGGCGTCTGCCATCACAAAATTCTGAAGTTTTTTTCCTTTTCTTTTAATTTTATTTTTTTACTTAGAAAGATGTATCAAGTCTGCGTTATCGGATATGCCCGTTTTCATGAATATGAAATTCTTTTTTTCAGTGCGACTATATTTCTTTAAAACAAATGCCTAAAAATAGAATTTTTTTTTTTTTTTTTTCGTTTTATTCTGGGATTTCCAAATTATGGAACTCAGCACAAATAAGCTAATAATTAATTTTCATCAAATAATTAATTTTGATTGATATGAAGTAGAATAAAAAGTAGAATAATTTAATTTTTATAATTGAACAAATAATATAAATGTAATAAAAATAATTTTTGATAAATTAGAATTGCAATGATTATGAATTTTAAAATTTCTATTTAACTATCTTCTTTCACAAACTTTAATTGTTTTTTTTTTTTCAGGAAAAAACATTAATTTGCTGATGACATTTTTTTCTCTGATTTTAAGAAATTCGCGCATAAAGATTATATATTAGTAAAAATATTAATGATTGAAAACACATTGAGGTTTGAAATTCCGAAAAGCAGCACTACACATAAAACTGACGACCTACTTTTTTACAAAAATTCATCATTTCATTTAGTTGATAGTAAAAACAGATAAACTAATAATTATTCCATCTCTTCTTCCCAAATTGGACAATTATTATTCATTTATTACTAATAACAAAATACTATACACAAAACCAACATCGAAGATTAAATAACATTTTAATCAATGGTATTTAAAAAATTCATTCACTAATAAAGCTTTGCGCGTTATTAAAGCATCACAGCATTTTCTTTTTCCTAAGTGGGGAGAAAAGGTAAAATACAGCAGAACCACTCATTTAATTAACCATGATTAAACGAAAATGATTTCTTAGTCTGAAAATGATTTCTTAAGCAACATAAAAAATTGGAATTGTATAAAGGTATGTATGTAATGGATATAAAAATGTCTATTACTAGCTTTTATTTATAACTGTTTAGTTGAATTCTTCTTCTTTTGCCTTGAATATCGGAATACCGCAAGGCTTTTAATTTATTGATTAATTGAATCCATTCTTCAATTTACAGATTTACCAGCTTACCACATTTATAGACATTTTAAACGCAACTCTATAATTTATATATAAACTGTAGTTTTTAACTTGAATATCTGATTATTGCAATGATTTAAGTTTATTAGTAATCTGATCAATTCTTCAATTTCCACCAATGTTCACCAGAATTTTAGCCATTTTAAATGCATCTGGCATATAAATTCTATTGTTTTTACCTTGACTATCTGATTAATACAATGATCTATTATAATTATTAATTGAATCAATTCTTGAATTACAACCAAAGTTCACCAGTTTACCAGATTTGTGGCCGATTTAAACACAACTGGCATATAAATACAATTGTTTTTACCTTGAATATCTGATTACTGTAATGGTCTTGATTATTAATTGGATCGATTCTTCAATTTCCAACAAGGTTCACCAGTTTACCAGATTTGTGGCCGATTTAAACGCATCTAGCATATAAATAAAATTGTTTTTACCTTGAATATCTGAATACTACAATGATTCAACTTAATTATTAATTAGATGAATTCTTAAATTTCCACCAAGACTCACTAGTTCTCCAGATTTGTGACCGGTTTAAACACTATTGTACTCATCAGATTGATTTTAACAACGTGTGGAAGACGAAGGTGTCATCCAAGCACAGTCCAACGACCAAAATAGCACGACATTTTATTAGCTGTAATGTCGCCGTGAGACAAAGAAATCTCTGAAATTAAAAACTTCAAAAAATTGTAAACGTGGGTAAATAGGTTGTTTTTAATATTTAAAGATTTATAATGGACATACCAATAAATTGTCTGCGATTTGACTGCTTAAAATCCTCATTAAACCGTCCTGTGTAATGTGCCAACTTTCTTTGTGAATTAGAATTTACATAAAAGTGCAAAATGTTCTCTTCAAGTGAACGTAACATATCTGAGGGAATGTTCACCACAGCCCATGTTTTCTCAGTACCGAAGTTAGGAACACAGCCAAGATGACCTTAGTTTTGAGATATATGCACGTCATAGAATACACTTATTAATTCAAAAGATCGGAAAATACAATAAACATGAAATTCCCAATAAAAAGCTCATTTTCAGTTTAGTTTCGGCACTATGATTCATTAATGTGTCCATTATATGCCTTAAAATATTCCAAAACACCATATTTCTTTCGACCCAATCCTCCTTTTCCCTACAGAAATTCATGCAATACCAAGTTAAGTTACTGATGACACACCAAATGCTTTATTAAAAAACAAACTAATTTGCAGATTAATAAACTTTATATTAAGCTGTACATGACTGAGCTACAGACACTGCAGGTGACTAACTTGAGCTAGATGACTGAGCAACAGCTTGACTAAGCTGCAAAGGTGGCTAACCTACACAGGACTAATCTTTACTCTAAGGTGTAGATGACTAAGCTGCAGACACCAAATGACTAAGCTACTGATTACTAACTGTATAAAATGCATTGTAATAATATGTAATTGTACTGTAACTAATTATCACTCCGTGCAACTTGTCTTGATCACACAGGCAACGTTTAGCAACAGTGCATACACCATGAAATTATTCTCGTGGACTTTATGATGAACGATTCTGTCTTGGCGGGTCCTTCCTACAAGAGTGAATATTCACATATATATGCAATTCACCAGGTCTCTAATAGAAAATTGTCAATGCCTAATTAACTGAATAATAAGGGAGAAAGATAATTTTGGAGAAAATTATGCTTATTTTAAAGCATAATCTTAATGTTTACATTTTAATAATTTTTAAAATATATTTATGAAAGAAGAAATTGAATGAAAACACTAACTTTAAAACTTTTTTTCTTTCAAAACTGATTTACGTCACCTATGGCTCCTGATAATAACGTCCGTTTCCATCTTTAAAACTTGATGTTTATGTTTCCCTCGAATAGCTAGTAAAACTGCACTACTTGTTCATTTTTCGTGTGGCAAAGAGAAATCACTTAGAATAGTCATAAAATAGGTAAAAATGTGATTATCCTTCTATTTTGTATTCAGTTCTTTTCCCTAAAGGCTTTATTAAACAGGCTTATTATCCTTCAACAGGAAGCAAACTGCTTTTGCCACTCACATAATGAGTTCATCGCTGTGCGCCCATCCCACTTTTATCTTTCATCATTCAATTACATGAAGTCTTATATCGCCCATTTAATGGAAACCAATAAAGACAGCGCAATTTGACGGTTAATAACTTTTCTTTCGAGCAAATAAGTTTTCACCGAAAGTTGTCCACATAGTAAACTTATTATTCGAGTAGCAATGTCGTTTCGCTTCATACTGAAAGCAACGAAGTAAGCATCTCTGATATGCATTTTATAGTTGTTTAAAACGAAATTTATTGCCACTCGTAATCAGGATAATTCATTTGAATCCCTCTATATAACGAATACCCGTTTTATAATTTTAAACAGTATTCTATACAGATTATAAAAGCTCTACTTTTATTTCGAATGTGGAAGAAAAAACTTATTTATTTATTCAGTTAATTGTCTGAAAGTCTATTAGTTCAGGTTCAGTGGCACTCTTCCCCAAATCACCTCATGCCGCATGAATAACTCTTAAAGCTAATTAATTAAGGGAGTCGCGTCCATTTTTAATCTTTTTTTTTTTTTCTTTTTCAATTTTTATGCCACGAACTGTAAATGTTTGAGTCCGAATTTGAATTGGGTTGAATAATTCAAAAGCAATTTATCGCACTCGGATTACGAGCCTTAAACAAAGAAAATTGAGTATTTTCAACTAATGAGTTTTTACAAAGAATTTTATGTAACAACATAATTTTTTTTTTTTTTTCGTTTTGCTTTAAAAATACATAAATGATTAGTTTAAATATACTTCCGTATATCAGGAAAAAAAAATTAATTTAAAGAATAGTAACTTATTTTCTGTGTTTCAAATGAATGTCAGAATAATTGCTAATTCTTTATTTCTTTTGTGATTTTTGCTTTAATTAAATTTTTCTTTTTCGAAGAATAATTATTTTTTTCGCAATGCATCCATTTCAATAACCGAAAATAATTTTTAATTTTAGTTTGTTCTCATCATAAAATGTGGATGCATAAAATAATCAATTTAATTTTAGCTGGTTAATTAATTATTCTAGAATTATTTACATCCCAATACTATAAAATGGAGTATTATTGCTATTAATTATTACAATAACTCATTGCATACAGTTAATAATAAGCAAAATGAAATTTTTCTGATATTACTTTGTGGACAAATCATGTTTTACATGTCATTTATATAAAATATTTTTGTAACCTTGCACTTATAATATAATACAAAATTATTAAAATGTAATTAATAATTTTATATTATTTTAATATAACTTTATTAGAATAATATAATTATATAATTATAATAATACTAAACAATGATACTAATTACATAGTTTAATATAATTATATTATATAATATAAAATTGCACTAGTAAAATATCGTACATTCAATGCTTTTGTTTTGAAACTTATTTTTGTAAAATTGGTTGTGGAGATACAATTGAAAATTAAACTAATTAAGTAAAATTTAAATTAATATAATTATTGGGTGCTATGTAGTTTATATAACAAACATATGTAACTTAATATAACAAAAATTGCGAAATGTAAATCAAACTAATTTCCGTTAAATAAATAAACATCATTTTATAAATTAAATGGTTATAATGCATTTTTCTGGTATGATTAAGAAATTATTTTAAATATCTTGAATCCATTATTTTACTTAAAACGTGATGGAATATGTGAATAAAAAAAAGAGTGGAACATGATATTTCAGCTTATATATTATATATAAATATATTATATGTATATTATATAAATTTTAATAAATAATTATAAAGATACCCAGGATTAAAACCATCACGATACTTTAGTAAAACGTCAAAAAATCAGAATATTGAGTCACGAATAATAATTTTTATCTATAATTTAATTTAAATAAATCCTTTTTGTATTTAAGGAGGTCATAAAACTCGGCAGTGGGAAGGAAAGCTACAACATCATTGAAGATAATTATGAATAAATCTATCTTTTCTTATATTAAATTCCTCTGCTTTATAATAAATAAATGATATAAGCAAAATTCATAAGTGCATAATGACGTTCTTATAAATTTGACGTTATATAATTCTGTGAGTAATGTATACTGAATTTTACTATATCACTCTAAAATCATAAATAAATAAAATACAAGTAAAAGAAATACAGATTTAAAAAAAAGCATGATCCATGAGAACTGTTGAAACCTTTTGTGAAATCTTTGTGAAACCCTTTGTTTCTTGTGAAATCGTTACTGGTGTAGACAATCACTTACAACTGATGCAGAAAAAAAAACGACATATTCATTTTCCAACACGAAATGCTCGATCACATTTTAAGAAGCAAATCAAAAACTGTTCGAAAACCCTTCGATGGGAAGTCTTACTGCAAACGCCGTGTTATCCAGACATGAATCCTTTTGGTGACCACTAATTTGGATCGATGAGGAATTGTCTATTTGAGAAGCGCTTCCGTTCCGGCAAGGGCAGATCTCCTGCTACAATACAAATATACAGGGGTGATTATAATTAAAGTCCCACTTTCAAAATGTTGTAAAAGAAGAACCACTCGTCACAATAAGTTCAAATTTGAACTGAAGATACTTGAAGGAGGGGGGAAACGGTACGGCATCAAAAGAAAGTTCCACCAATTTTCCCATCCAGTTTGGTATGACTTTGCCGTGATGGATGGACTTTCCACTAATAGTGTCACAACTGCTGAATGACTTGGAAGACATCTTTTCCGCCAAAAAAAAACGAAACAATCAAGTACAATGAACACTACAGTTGGTTTAATGCGCACCTCATGCCAAATACGTTGTCATTTTGATCACTGACAGCCGAATTCACTTTCTTTAGGACGCTTACAGCGCCATCTATTAACACACTTTGTAATTGCTTTTTGATGTCCTATCGTTTCCCCCTTCTTCAAGTTTCTTCAGCTCAAATTTGAACCCAATATGACGAGTGGTTTTTATTTACAGCATTTTAAAAGTGGTACTTTGATTCTAATCACCCTGTATATTACAAAGTATTTTATTATTTAAAATGTCAAGAAAAGAACATATGTGCTACTAATATAACCTTTTTTTTTTTTGTTGGCTGTTTTTTTGTACTGCTTTTAATATAGCTGAAACGCAGTGATTACATGTAATTCTGTGACAGCGACCGATGACTTTCATCTTCTTGGTAAAAAGAAACCATGGGACACAAAATTTTAAAAACTCTTGTTTCAAACACGTCATCGATCCTCATGATAGTACCATCCCAAAAGCAGCACAGCCTGTTCATTCGCCATCTTCTACTACAGGTCCCCTTTTTCTCGTCCAACGAAACAAAGACCAAAGAAAGGTTTAGGTTAGTTTCAAGGATGCAGAGAGCACATATTTATCTCAGTTACCATTTAGGGCCTGGCCCTTGGTTACCGGTGCGCCCCGCGAGGCAAGCTTCTAGATTAATGGCAATTCTCCTCCGGCTCAACGGATCCACCAGGGCGTCCTAAGGCTCGCCCTGGCATTTCTTCGCTCCAGAGGGTTTGTGTTCCCGCAGAAATTTTGAGAACGCGAGTTTATAAAATGTTCACCAACTTTATGGGACTGAAGGGTGTAGAGGTCCTAACATAACTATGTTTTAAAATGATAGAAGAGCTAGGATTTAGTGCAGGTTTCTTGTAGCAAGATATATGAGTTAAAATATATTTCAATATCAGTCACATTAGCCATTCTAACATGAGACATGTTTTATAGATGGATCACTTGGTGGCAAGCTTAATGGAAAAACTGAAGATCTAATTCACACCCACAAGCACTTTTGAAATTCTTAATGCATTATATCTATTTTGTGCATTGTTTATATATTTCTGTAAAATTTTCATAAAACAGTTGACAAGTTGATACTAACATTTATTCCTTCTCTATAGTTGTGACATATTTTACATAAATTTTATTTTTAGAAGTAATTTTTAAATAAATAATACATACTAAAAAAATAGCAAAATAAAAAATTAATAATCGTATAAAATTAATAGATCATTCAAAATGTTCAAAAGATTTTTCAACTTGATATTTAAGAAAACAAAAGTAAGAAATACTTTTTTAAAAAATAACAATAACATCTTCATTTCACCATTTTATAAAGTCACTGAATTGCCATTAAAAAATCTGCTATAATCAGCTTTAATTGCGCTTGACAAGTCTGCTTTCATCTGTTTTAATTGCCATTAACAAATCTGTATTCATAAATTTGACATGTCATTAACAAATCCTCTTAGTTTTACTTTAATTGTAATTTGATGGTATTCATTATATAATTTTCATTCACTAAACTCATTAAAAAATATTTTCTAACGATAAGCGTCTTGAGTTTGTTTTCAAAATAAAAAGCATTCAAGATTACTTTTTGCCTGCAATTTTAAATTGTGGAGAAAATAAATTAAGCTTCTTTTCTTTGAATAATAAGATATTAATTCAAAATTGTATATTAATTTGGCTTTTAAGAAAGTTTACTTTTCATCTAAATGTTTAATAGACAATAAAGTTAGCATATACTATAAAAGCATATTGTTATCACTAAAACATAAAATCATTTGAATAAATTAATTCTATTGAATAGAATAGATTAGATTTACTTTGATCATGATGTTAAAATTAAATCTTACTTTTTGAAGAGATAAAATACTTAAGTAACGCAAATGAATATAATTATATTTTTTCCAAGAAAAATATAGATATACCTTGTAGATTTATATCTTAAAAATGACACCAAACATATTTATTAATAATTAATCGTATCGATATTCAATTTAGATAGTAATGTTCAACACCATTCTAACAGGAAAACTGCAAAAAAGTTCGAAAATTTTAATTTTTAAAAAGGTCTTATTTTATAATCATATAAACTTAATGTTTTTATGCAGAAAACACATAAATTTTATGTGGGACACTTTTGGCTTTTCATTAATTTTTACATATTTCAATTCATATTTCCTTATTCTAATTTTTAAATTTGTTTTAGATTGAGATCCTATTTTTTAAAGCATTACATACTCTATAATATTTTTCAAAGAATTTTAGCCACTAGTTTCTAAATGTATGTTGTACAATAAAATTCCACCATTTTTATATATAAATTAGTTTGCCTATATTTTTTTTTCAAATTCAATCTCTTCTTAGTAATACATATAAACGCAAAATACACATTCATTTTATACGTATTAAACAGCTTTCTAAATGTAATTAATATTTTATACATAACATATTTCACACATTTGAAAAAAATTGCACTAGTTTTTAAACAGGAAAATTTCCATTATTTATGAACAAAAAATTGTAAATCAAAGTCTCTTGACGTCTGTATAGAAGTAACAAATTTATTGTCTTCAAAACAATTGGCATAAGATTTTGTGTTTTCAGTAAAAAGTAAAATAATTATTTTTATCCAAATGTATTGCGATTCTATTAAGAAAGACAGCTAAATCAAACATCTTTCTGCAATAGCATCCTAAGTCATGACTTTCTATCCATTCTCACCCTTATAATCATCACGTCGAAGAACTTTTGCTGCTCCGAGCATAAATCCATAACCCATCTGATACGTCACTCGTGAACTACGACTCGCTTTACAAATCAGCTGCTTTTTTTCTTCTTCCTTATTTCCTTCCAAAAACTTGTAGAAATCGATTTGATTTGTTGGATCTCGATGTCGCCAAGCTGTGAACAAAAAAGGCTGCCAAGGAGCGATGCAATATCCTTTGGACATCATTTCTCAATGTTTGGGGAGGAGATAAGACTTATTTCCCTAAACGAATGCTGTCTTGTCGCAGGACGTAATCTTATGCATGAGACAGTGAATAAGGATATTTATTCAGATTTAACACGATAAATGTGTCTGTACCTTACAGACTGGATGATACATATTTATAACGGAAGGGGGGGCGAACACTTTTGCTTGAGAAACAGAATAAATCCGAGTTTTCACTGCCTAATGCCAATGTCTAGTCTAGACACGCCTCCTCAACTGAGCCTTCCCTTTCTATACAGAAAATTAACAACTAAGTACAGAATAAAACTGGTTATAAACTTCGATTTACAAGTGTTTATTCTATTAAAATCTTAAAGAAAAGAAGTATTAGAAACTGTTTTCTATTTAAAAGAAAACAGTTTCGAAATACCATTAATATTCCAGCAGCACACTACCTCTTTTCTAGAATGAATCTCCTACATAATATGTAAGTGCAGTGTAGTTGTGTAGTTTTATCCTCGTGGTTACACTGAATCTGTTACATATCAGTGTACCAATGGAAAATGACTTGGATAAAATTGCGAGGCATTTGAAATAACAACTTTTATCAATTCAAATTAAAATTCTTCCTGGAAAAAAAAGGTCTGGTAGCATATTATATGCCTTTTTTTTTCTTTTTGTATCAAATACATAATTTTTTTCCGTTTTTACAGACCCTATCAGTTAGGCTGTGAGTATTTCTGTTATACTATTTTCCAACAACACAAAATATGTTTAGCATTATCAAATATTCATCTAGTATCAATTGAAATTAAAGTGACTATCTAAATGTGTCTCTCTTATTTTTTTCAAATGCCTGAGCTTTTCTTAAATCATTAAAGTGTTTTGAAAAGAAGAATCTCTCACAAAATCGCACAGAACTCCAATTCAAATGTATCGGATATCTTTAATGCAAATGCAATTGGACGGTGATGTTTTAAAACATAATAGACTCCAACAGTCAGTTCTCGTCACAGTGTTTTTCTTTTGCAAATATTTATTCATAAAGCATTATTTGTACGTGAAAGCTCTCTTTTATGGGTTTCGCGCATCGAGTCACAATTTGCATATTAAAAACCTTATTTTACATTGAACTGCACCGGACAAACAACGCTGCCGCATCATTTGTTGTTTCTTATATCCAAATATATTCTAGCAAAATATCGTTGAAGAATTCCAGAACCATTTCTTCATTCCTTTCAAAAAATTATCCGCTGTTCCCCTCCCACTTTTTTTCTTGTTTGCTTTTAATTTGTGAATATTTCTTTGATCCTCTCAAAAAAGCATTCCCGTAGTTTTCTTTTTCGATGCATTCAACCTTAATTAGCCAAATCTTTTCAGGGTTGTTTCACATGGGAGAGTGAAATGAAGAAAAAAAAATGTTTTCCAAATTCCTTCTCTCTCTTTCTCTTTATATATATATATATCTTTATATATATATATATATATATATATATATATATATATGCCAAATGCGTTTTCTTCATTTTCGGAGTCCGATCCCTCTTTACATATTAGTGTGTTCTTTCCGGGTGCATATTAGCATTGTATATTCCACTTTTACCTCTGATGACGCTTGGGGCGAAAGAGGGGGTTGCGGGGGTGGAGGATGGATTCAAAAATTCCTCCGACGCTTCGATTCATTTCTTTTGACAAGAGGGAGCGAAAGATCCAATTAGATTAAAAATAAAGTCCATTGTGAAATGCTTCTTTTTCGAAGCGGAATTCGCAGTTGTTATTCGTGGATGATAAAATTAAAAAATGGCTGCCTATAGAGAGTCTTTATGCTCAGGATTATTTGAGGAACCAGTGAAATATGAACATTCTAAATTATTCTTAGAACCTTTTTTTTTTTTTTTTTTTTTTCTTCACACAGTAAAAAGTAAGTACAAAAGGCTTGAAACGTCTATCATAAAAATTCATTTTGGAAAAAAATTAGTTTTGAATTGATCTAGCTTGGATCTATTAAAACATAATACTTAATTGAATTCTATATTACATTTTAATTATATATGCTCATATATTTTATTGGAATAAATATTGGATAGTTTCTGATATAAATGTAATGTAATGTGGAAAATTGATACTCTTTTGGTTGCCCTCAATCTCCTACATAATGCCTAATGCAGCTGGCAGTACAGAGACAGTTAATATTCATACCCTAAGAAACCAGGGGCACGTACAGCTTGAAGATAAGCTACGAACGCGAGTAACACTATCTCCACAATGCTCTACTATCCTGTTAGACCGGGACCTTTAAAGTGAATTCCGAACCACTTCAAATATCCATGGCAACCGTTCAAACCCGAAACCTATGGTAGCCACTCGGCCATCAGGCCCTTCCTACATGATACACCGTAATATTTCTCTTCTAGGCAGAATACCACCTCTTTTCTAAACTGAATGTCCTACATAATGTGTAAGAGCAATGTAGTATTATCCTCGTGGTTACACTGAATCTGTTATATATCAGTATACCAAGAGAAGAATGATTTGGTAAAAATTATGAGGCATTTGAAGCAACAAATTTTATCAAATCAAAATTCCTCCTGAAAAAAAGGGCTTTTAGCATATGTCTTTTTTTGCTTTTTTGAATCAAATACATAATTGTTTGGGGGGTTACCGTTTTTACAGACCCCATTAGTTAGGCTATTTTAGTTATACTATTTTCCAACAACACAAAATATTTCTTAGCATTATTTAGTAACAATTGAAATAAAAGTGACGATCTAAATGTGTCTCTCTTTTTTTCAAATGCTGAGCTTTTCTTAAATGATTAAAGTGTTTTGAAATAAAGAATTTCTAATAAAATTGCATAGAAGACCAATTCAAATGTATCGGATACTTTTAATGCAAATGCAATTGGACGGTGATGTTTTTAAAAAATAATAGACTCCAACAGTATCATCACAGTAGTTTTCATCACTATGTTTTTTTCTTTCAAAATATTATTCATAAAGAGCATTATTTGTACGTGAAAGCTCTCTTTTATGGGCTGCGTGCATCGAGTCACAATTTGCATAATAAAAACCTTATTTTACATCAAACTGCATCGGACAAATAACGCTGTCGTATCATTTGTTGTTTCTTATCCAAATATATTCCCGCAAAATATCGTTGAAGAATTCCAGAACCATTTCTTTATTCCTTTCAAGAAATTACCCCCTGTCCCCACCCTTTTTTTTTTTACTTCTTCTCTGCTTTTAATTTGTGAATATTTCTTTGATCCTCTCGAAAAGCATTCCCTAGTTTTTCTTTTCGATAGATTCAACCTTAATTAGCCAAATCTTTTCAGGGTTGTTTTGCAGGGAAGAGTGAAATGTGAAGAAAAAAAAAATACCCTCTCTTTCCAAATATATCTCTCTCTCTATATATATATTATATATATATATATATATATATACATATATATATATATACCAACTGAGTTTTCTTCATTTTCGAGTCTGATCATTCTTCATATATTAGTGTGTTTTTCAGGGTGCATATTAGCATTGCATATTCCACTTTTACCTCTGATGACGCTTGGGGGGCGAAAGAGGGGGTTGAGGGGGTGGAGGATGGATTCGAAAATTCCTCCGACGCTTCGATTCATTTCTTTTGACAAGAGGGAGCGAAAGATCCAATTAGATTAAAAATAAAGTCCATTGTCAAATGCTTCTTTTTCGAAGAAAAATTCGTAGTTGTTATTCGTGGATGATAAAATAGAAAAAAAAAAATGGCTGCCTATAGAGAGTCTTTATGCCTGGGATTATTTGAGGAACCAGTGAAATGTGAACATTCGAAATTATTCTTAGAACCTTTTTTTTTTTTTTTTTTTTTTTTTTCTTCACACAGTAAATTAAGTACAGAAGCTTGAAACGTGTATCATAAAAATTCATTTTAAGAATAAATTAGTTTTGAAATTATCTAGCTTGGATTAGTGTGTTATGAATACTTTGAAGATTTATTAAAACATGATACTTAATTAAGTTTTATATTACATTGAAATTATATAGGCTCAAATATTTTATTCGAATAAATATTGAATAATTCCAATCCAAAAAAACCTGTTCTGATGATGAAAATTAACGTTATTATTGAAATAATTAGAGGGACAAATTAAAATTAAATTTTTTTCCGAAATTTTTTTAAACTTTCTTTGTAGGGTTCATTAAATACTAAAGTCTGATGCGTGTATCCTGAGAAAAAAACAATTTAAGAAAATTAATTTTGAAATGGTAGAGTTTGAATTAATTATTTAAAAAAATAATACTTAATTAAATATTACAACTAATGTTTACACTTACATTTTTAGAGTTCATTTTTATATATGCCCAAATATTTTAATTCGTATATAAATGTCGAATAATTACCCTATAGTGTGCGTTATTTTTAAAATTATTTGAAAAATAAATTAAAATTCCTGTTTTATTCTAAAAATTATTTTAAACTTTCTTCATACTGTAAATCAAATATCAAAGTTTATAACCCCAGGCCAAAGTTTATATCGCCAAAATTTGTTTTAAAAACAATTCATTTTGAAATGATGTAGTTCATATTATTGCTTTTATTACTGTTAAAAAATGATGAAAGAAGGACTAGAAGAGCGAATTTAAGCAATGTGTCCTTATAAACGAGTTAGATGGTAAAACTCTATAACTTTAATAATAATCACCCTGTATTTAAAATATTTCATTATAAAAATGAAATCAGAGTTATTAATAGAATATTTTATCCTATTTATCGTTATTTATCTATACAATTATAATAAAATTTATAAAAGATACTGATTTTACTCATTCTGCATTTAAAGTAAATTAAAAAGCATTTGATGCAATCTATTTTCAACAACTAAAATGTCAAAATTCTGTAACCTACTTATCATCTTCAATCAATTTTAAATATAATTTTCAACTAATAATCAATTTTTATTAATATTGTACCATTTCTAGTTGAAAATCACCATTAATAAAAAGAAAAAATATATAAGTACAGTGAAATTTTTAAGACACTAATTTTATTATTTCTACATTTAAAGGAAATTCAAACACTTTGATGTTATTTATTTTCAACAACTAAAATGTCAAAATTCTGTAGCCTATATTTTACCTTCAATCAACAATGAATACAGTTTTCAACTGATAATCAAATGTTATTAACATTGTATCATTTCTAGTTGAAAATGGCCATTAATAAAGAAAGCCATGATCTGTGTGTTCTTTTATATACAATTACAGTGAAATCTGTAAAAGACACTAATTTTCCCTTTTCTACATTTAAAGGAAATTGATAATGCTTTGAAATGGTTTTCAACAACTAAACTTTTAAAGATTTTGTAGACTACTTTTTACTTTCAATCAATATTGAATTTAGTTTTCAACCATTTTTATGAATATTGTGTCATTTCTAATTGCAAATCACCATTAACAAAGAAAAATAGGCTCTGTGTCTGTTTCAAGTGTTAAACTGCGATTTTTAACAAGGAACCGTAGGAAACAAATACGCATCAGTTTTCCATCCATCAAAAGTGAAAATTCTTAAGCTTGCAGTTTCTGTGAAAGATGATGGAATTGTCCACGTCTCAAAATTCTTTTGAAAAAGGGGAAAAAATTTTTTAAAAAAAAGCGGCAAACCAAAACGCGCTGAAAGGAATACATCTTAAACATGTTGGGATGTCCACTGCTGTAACAGAAGACACACTTCAGGAACAGAAGTTTCAATTTTGATGTCAAAAAATGATTGCGTCTGCCATCACAAAACTTTGACGCTTTTTTTCTTTTTTTTTTTTAATTTTATTTTTTACTTAGAAAGATGTATCTAGGCTGCGTTATCGGATATGCCTGTTTTCATGAATATGAAATTCTTTTTTTTTTTTTTTTTTTTTCAGTGTGACTATATTTCTATAAAAGAAATGCCTAAAAGGAAATTTATTTCTTTTTCATTTTACTGTGTGATTTCCAAATTGTGGAACTCAGCACAAATAAGCTAATAATTAATTTTGATTAATATTATAACAAAAGTAGAATAAATTATTAATTTTAAAATTTCAAAAAATAATATAAATACTTTTTTATAAGTAAGAATTGTAACTATTATGAATTTTAAAATTACTATTTAATTACCTTCTTTCCATAAAATTTCATTATTTTTTTCAGAAAACGTCATTAATTTACTAGTGACATTTGTTTTCTGTGACATTAAGAAAATCACAAATCAAGATTATATATTACTAAAGATATTAATAATTGTAAACACATTGGGGTTTGAAATTCCGAAAAGCAACTCTACACATTAAACTGACAACCCATTTTATTTTTTAAATCAATTATTTCGGGCAATTGATAGTAAACAGATAAAAACAGATAAACTAATAATTATTGCATCTCTTCTTCCAAAAGTTAGACAATTATTATAACAAAACAAAATAACTATAACACTATACTATACAAAACTAATATAAAAGATTAAATAACATTTTAATCAATCGGCAAAAGTCATTCACTAATAAAGCTTTGAATGGTATGAAAGCATCACTGCATTTTCTTTTCCTAAGTGGGAGAAAAGGTAAAATGCCGCAGAATCACTCATTTAATTAACCATAATTAAACGAAAATAATGATTTCTTAAGCAACATAAAACTGTAATTGTATTAAAGTAAAGTATCTAATTGATATAAAAATGTCCGTTACCTAATTTTTTTCATAGTTGTCGAGTTGAATTCTTCTGCTTTTGCCTTGAATGTCTGATTATTGCGATGGTCTAACTAACTTATTAATTGGATCAATTCCTCAATTCTCACTAAGATTAGTTTACCAGATTTGTAGCCATTTTAAACGCATCTAGTATATAAATGCAGTTGTTTTTACCTTGAATATCTGATTACTGCAATGATCTATCTTGATTATTTGGATCAATTCTTCAATTTCCACCAAGGTTCAATTTTCACCAGATTTATAGCCCAGATTCTCCAGATTTATAGTCATTTTAAACACATTTGGTATATAAATTCAACTGTACCAAAATTCACTAGTTCTGCAGATGTGTGGTCGATTTAAACACGTCTACTGCTGTACTCATCAGATTGATTTTAACAACGTGTGGAAGTAGTATATGTAAATAGCCTGAATCAAATGTATTTCAAACACACTATCAAAGTATCTTCTTTTCAGTGTTGAAATGTATTGCACGCTCATGGCAACTACTTAAAATACATATTTTCCACAATTCAAGCGGTCTTAAATTTCAATTAAAATTTGAAATTTCACCACAGCCCATGTATTTTCAGTACCAAAGTTAGAGGCACAACCAAGATAACTTTAATTTTGAGATATCTGCAAGTCATAAATACACCTCTTAGTTCAAAAAGATCGGAAAATGCATTAAATATAAACTCCACAATTGAAAGCTCACTTTCAGATTAGTTTCGTCACTATGTTTCTTAATATGCCCATTATATACCTTAAAACATTCCAAAACACCATATTTCTTCCCATAGAAGATGTTTCGACCTAATCCTCTCTTTCCTTACAGAATGTCCTGCAATTCCAAGTTACTGATGATTCTGCAAGAACTTAATTAAACAACAAACTAATTTACAGATTAATAAACTTTATATTATGCTGTACATGACTGAGCTACAGACACTGCAGACGATTAAATTACAGATGACTGAGCAAGAGCATGACTAAGCTACAAGCTAAGTTATAGGTGACTAACCAACAGATGGCTAATCTTTATACTAAGCTGTAGGTGACTGAGCTGCTGACACCAAATGACTAAACTACAAATGATTTAACTACGGATTACAAACTGTATAAAATGTACTGTAATAATACGTCACTGTACTGTAACTAATTATCACTCCGTGCAACTTGTCTTGATCACACAGACAACATTTAAGCAACAGTCCATTCACCATCATATTATTCTTGTGGACTTTTTGTAATGATGAACGATTCTGTCTTGACGATTCCTTTCAACAGTGACATACATTTATATAGTGAATATACATGCATTTATATATGCAATACAACAAACAACAATGCAATACAATAGCATATAAATATATAAATATATATATATATATATATATATGCAGTTCACCAGCTGTCACATAGAAAATTGCCAAGTGCCATATCAGCCTGAATTCAAACATAGCCCTATAATAAAGATAATTTTGATGAAATTTCTATTAAAATAAACATAATCTTAATTTTTAATTTTTAATGACTTTAAAATACATTTTATGAAAAAGAAATCACTTAAATTAACTTTAAAACTTTTTTTCTTCAAAATTGCTTTGCGCCACCTACGGCTGACTGGAACTCCTAACAATGACGTCCGTTTCCATCTTTAAACCTGATGTTTATCTTTCCCTCGAATAGATAGAAAAACTGCACTGCTTGTTTATCGTCCTTGTGACTAAGGCAAGTCACTTAGAATAGTTATAAAATACTTTGATTGTCCTTCTGTTTGGTGACCAGTTTTTCTCTTTTTTAAAGCTTTATTTGACGAGATAATTTCATTTCCTACAACTTGAAGCAAATTGTCTTTGCCACTCAAATCATGAGTTTGTCGCTGTGCGTGCATCCAACTTTTATCTTTCATCATTCAGTTGAATGAAGCCTTATATCGCCATTTCACAGAAGCCAATAAAGAAAGCGCAATTTATGGTTGCGAACCTTTTTAAAGCAAACATGCTCACTGAAAGTCGTAAACTTATTGCTTGAGTGGCAAGGTCGTTTTGTTTCATATTGAAAGCAACGAAATAAGCATCTTTGATATACATTTTACAGCTGTTTAAAACGAAATTTATTGTCATTCGTAATCAGGATAATTAATTTGAATACCTCTATACAATGAAACCTGTTTTATAATTTTAAATAGTATTTTATAGAGATTATAAAGAGCTCTACTTTTATTTCAAATGTTAAAAAAAAAAACTTATTTATTTATTCAGTTAATTTTCTGAAAATCTATTAGTTCAGGTTTAGTGGCACTCTTCCCCAAATCACCTCATGCCGTATGAATAACTCTTAAAGGTAATTAATTAAGGTGGTCGCATTCATTTTTTAACGTTTTCTTTTTTTTTTTTCAATTTTTATGGCACGAACTGTAGGGTAACGTTTGAATCAGAATTTGAAATGGGTTGAACAATTCAAAAGCAATTTATCGCACTCGGATTTCAAGCCTTAAACAAAAAAGCCGAGTATTTTCAACTAATGAGTTTTTACAAAGAGTTTTATGTAATAGCACAATTTTTTTTCGTTATACTTTAAAAAATACATTAATACAACGATACATTGATTAGTTTAAATATTCTTCAGTATATCAGGGAAAAAAATTAATTAAGAGAAATGTGACTTATTTTCTGTGTTTGAGAGAGTGTTAGAATAATTGCTAATTCTTTTCTTTCTTTGAGCTTTTTTGCTTTAATTAAATTTTTTTTTAGAGGAATAGTTATTTTATTTTTCGCAATACACCCGTTTCAATAACCGAAAATAATTTTTAGTTTTTTTTTTATATTTGTTTGCTCTTATCATAAAATATGGATGCATGAAATAATCAATTTGATTTTAGCTGGTATATTAATTATTCTAGAATTATAGGCATCACAATACTATAAAATGGAGTATTATTTTTTTATTATTATAATAACTTAACGCATGCAGTTAATATACTTTAATAAATAAGCAAAAGGAAATTTTCTGATATTACTTTGTGGTTTTTTTGGTTCTGGTTTGTCGCTCTACGGTCATTTTAAGCACACTTTAGGCTAATTAGACTGTTCAAATTTTAACTCATTGTGATGAGGGGCTCTTTTTTTTACAGCATTTTGAAAGTGGGACTTTTTTCTTCTTATCACATTGTATATTATAAAGTATTTTATTATTTAAATTGCCAAGAAAAGAACATATGTACTACTAACATGCCCCGTTTTTTTTTTTTGTTTACTGTTTTTAATATAGCTGAATTCCATTGGTAACATGTAATTCTGTGACGACGACCGATGACTTTCATCTTCTTGATAAAAGGGATCCATGGAAAACAAAATTTTACAAAAACCCTTGTTTCGAACACATCATCGATCCTCATAATATCCTCCCAAAAGCAGCGCAGCCTGTACATTCGCCATCTTCTGCTACAGGTCCCTTTTTCTCGTCCAGCGAAACAAATAAAGACCCAAGAAAGGTTTAATTCATCTCTTTCAAGGACGCAGGGAGCACATATTTATCTCAGTTACCATTTAGGACCCGGCCACGCCAGCCCTTGGCTACCGGTGCGCCCCGCGAGGCTTAGGCCCTGGATTAATGACAATTCTCCTCCGGCTCAACGGATCTACCAGAGAGTCTTGAGGCTCGCTTCGGCATTTCTTTGCTCCAGAGGGTTCACGTCCAGCAGAAATTTTGAGAACGCGAGTTTATAAAATGTTTACCGACTTTATGGCATTGTAGGGTGTGAAGGGCCTCACATAACTATGCTTTAAAATGATAAAAGAGCAGAATTTGGTGCAGGTTTCTTGTAAAAAGATGTATGAGTTAAAAATATATTTCAAGATTAGCCATGTGTCTTCTAACGTAAGACATGTTTTATAGATGGATGACTTGGTGACAAGCTTAATGGAAAAAGTGAAGAACCAATTCGTACCACTTTTAATGTTTCGCTGTTTAAAATCGCTTAGATTTTTAACTATGAAATCATTTTAAGTAGTTTAGACTAAGAATTAATCTAAGCATTAAATCACTTAAATTAAGAGTATGAAAGCACTCTTAATTATATGTATTATTATTACGTAATATTAATTTTATGAATATGCATAGAATTATATGTAAAATTAAATCACTTGAAAAACAACAAAATTGGTAAAAGTAGATTCACAATTAAAAAGTAAAAGCTTTTTAAAACTTGGTAACTCAAAGTTCATGTTGTAAACTTAAATAATTTTGCAGGAAAAGACGATTTAAACGATTATTGGGAGAACTGATTTTTAAATTCATTTTAGTTTGAGATCCTGTTTTTAATGCATTACATACTCTATAATATTTTCAAAAGAATTCTAGCCACTAATTTATAAATATATGTTTTCCAAACTAAATTCCACAGTTTCTATATATAAATTAGTTTGTCTACATTTTTTCAAATTCAATCTCTTTTTAGTAATACATATAAATACAAAATCTACATTTTATTAAAAATATGTATTAAATAGCTCTCTAAATGTAATTAATATTTTATACATAACATATTTTACAAATTTGAAAAAATTACATTAGCTGGAAATACGAAAATTTTCATTATTTATAAAAAAAAATTGTAAATCAAATTCTCTTCAAGTATGTATGAAAATAATAAATTTATTGTCCACAAAATAATTGGCATACGATTATGCGTTTTCAGTAAAAAGTGAAACAATTATTTTTATCCAAATCTATTGAAAAACCAATGTGATTCTATTAAGAAAGACAGCTAAATCCAACATCTTTCTGCATACCGTCTTTTAAGTTATGACTTTCTATCCATTCTCACCCTTATCATCATCACGTCGAAGAATTTTTTTCTACGAGCCATCTGATACGTCACTCATGAACTACGACTCGCTTTACAAATCAGCCGCTTTTTTTTTTCCTTCCTTATTTCCTTCCAAAACTTGTAGAAATCGATTTGATTTGTTGGATCTCGATGTCGCCAAGATGCGAACAAAAAGGCTGCCAAAGAGAGATGCGATATCCTTTGGACATCATTTCTCAACGTTTGGGGAGGAGATAAGACTTATTTCCTAAACTAATGCCGTCTTGTCGCAGGACGTAATCTTATGCATGAGACAGTGAATGAGCATATTTATTCAGATTTAACACGATAAATGTGTCTGTAAATTACAGACTGGTGATGTATATTTATAAGGGAAGGAGGGAGGGAACAGCTCTGCTTGGGAAAGTGAATAAATCCAAGTTTATTTTCACTGCCGATTGCCAATATCTAGTCTAGACAAGCCTCCTCAACTGAACTTTCCCTTTCTATGCAGAAAAGTAACAACTGAGCACACAATATAACTGGTAATAAACGTTTGTTTACAATTGTTTATCCTATTAAAATCTTAAAGAAAAGAAGTAGAAACTTTTTGATTTTAAAAAAGAAAAGAGTTTCGAAATACCATTAATATTCCATGAGCAAAAAAAAACCTACAAACATTGAGCTTTTAACATGAAATATGTAGATTAGATAGGTCTATTGGATGAATACGCAACACAAAAATAAAAACGAGTCATTGTTCTGTCACCTGATAGTATTTGATCCAAAGAGATTCAAATTCTTAAGGTTTTATTTTTAACTTTGCAAGTATCACCTGAAATTAATTAAGGCAATTAAAATTTTTACATCTAAAATCTTAAAAAAGATTTTGTTAATTATAAATTTATAAAGAAAAGCAAATTATTTCTTCAGTTCATTATTGTTTTAAGACTGAGAAATTTTAACTCAGACTAACTTCTTCTTCTAATATTAACTTCTTCTTCTTGATTGGCGTAACAGCCCCATGGTGAGTCTAGACCATCTTCCTACTGGCAGATTCCGAAATATGAGATCTTTTTCTTTTTACGCGATAGGACAGACCTACTACAGTCAGTAGGCGGGGACCTACAGTTTAAAAATGGATTCCGAACCACTGCAAACACCCCAAACCTGTGACACCGAGAACCAGAGAGCTAATCAAATTAGGTAGTTTATCTGTTGATAATATAGGGGTGTCCAAAAATTCAAGCGAACATCCTAAATAGTCTGGATTTGTTAATAAAGCAATTGATTTTCCTTCCAAATGCATCTTTACGCTTGGTGTGAGTACACCAAATTTTTTTGAAACAAATCCTTTACAAACAAAGTTGAAATTTTCCTCTTACATCTGGCGCCATCTATTGGTAGATACATGGAACTTAAATCTAAAAAAAAACTAAAATTATTTAATTAAATTTAATTACTGAATTAATATTTGAAAAACTCTATTAACATCACGTGTCATCCACTACAGGTTCAAAAATGTATTTGAATGTATTTGAACTTGAGTGGATGAATAAAAAGTATTTTATGAACAATTGAAAATTTTAACAAGATATATATAGGGAGAGTGTGAGCTAATAGAAGGAATTGAAAAATATTACTTGCGTGTATTTTGGGGCATCCTATTTTGTTACCACATCACTGTTGCTTGAGAGATTACCCTTTTTACTATTAAAGATACCTAAAGATCTTCCTTCGCAATTTTGGATGAAACTCAAAAATATTATCTGGTGTTGATCCTATTTATTTAAAATTAATATTGTAAAAAGTTCTTTATCATTAACTCATTTTTTAAGAAAAAAAAAAAAATTATCCGAAAGGATCTGACTCGTTACTCATCTAGAATTTTTACTACCAAGAAATAAAGACACCCTATTTAATATTATTTTTCCCAAGTAATTTAATTTTCTATTTTTACAAATACGTTGTTTAACTCGGTGAGTGAAAAGAGAAAAAAAAAAGAGATCTCTCGATTCTTGAACCCCGGGCAAACATCGGCTGTTTCAACATCCTGAGCCAATAAAGAAAATTGATCAAGACCTGGATAAACTTCCTGACTTCATCTCGAGATTTCAGAAGGAAGATTTTTTTGATTGCTTCATTAGGAGGCCACTCAAGAATATTGAATTAAACACATTTTGGAAACATTTTTTTTCTACTGTTATCGGTTATGGCGAAACATTGTATAGCGTAAGGTTTACGGCTACCTAACGAGGTAGACAAATACATTTAAGGGTTAGACGATTGCCTGTGTACTGTAAGCAATCTATATATACTATCTGTCCATCACGTGCATCTTTCCTCTAAGTTGTCTGAGCAGGTTAGTTGCTGTAGGAACAGGTTAAGGGACTCCAAATGTGTCACATTAGCGGATTTATTTCAATGTAATAGCATTTCGCCAGCTGGTTCTCATTTTTGAGAGGAAATTATGCACGTGATTGCTCATATGTAGATTGGTTTCGTTTGTCGCTCGGCGGCTATCTTACGGATTGCGAACCACTCACATCTATGCCACCGCTAGAATTGATACGAACCTGACGCCTGTGATACCAAACCTGAAAAAGAAAGACCAGTGAACTGAAAGAAAGACCAGTGATACCAAAGACCAGTGAGCTAGGCCAAGTGGCCACCAGGCCACTGTTCATCTGTGGAAGACATCCAGTAAGCGGAAAGTAAAAAAAGATGTAAATTATTATTATCATCGGAACCTGATGGACGAGTGGCTAGCGCTCTGGCGCTCTGTACCCTTGGTTTCGGGTTCGATTCCCGGCGGAATCCATTTTAAACCATAGTTCCCGATCTAATGAATAACAGCGGTGCAGCAGAATGTGATACAGTTAGAGTCATCAGGTGCCTTGCATCAATAACAAAAATACTTGAATACGATGGCTTAATTTATTTTTCAAATATTCTTAACTTGAAATAGATGGGTCCACCTGTTTGAAAGCAACTCAAAAATCGTTGGATTGCTTCTAGTATTATTGGATTGATAAAGAACTTTCTTTCAATTTTTATCATTTAAAAGCATCTAAGATAAATCTGTTCAATGCAATTGCTTCTGGCTGGGAGATTGTTTTCCAGTGGATTCCCAGCCATTGCGGGGTGTCTGGACGTGAAAAGGCCGACCTCTTAGGCCAAAAATGGTTGTAAGTTACCACAGTCACAATTTTTTTTAACCTTTCATCAATTTAGTTCTGAGGTAAAGCAGAAAATAAACAGACCCTTAAAACAAACTTACAAACTCCTTTCAACTGATAAAACGTGGAACGTACTTGTTTCGTCACCCATCCCAATGGACTTGTCCCGTGCAGTTTTTACAGCAAATTTCCGACTCCCGACAGGACATGATTTTGTTAATAAACACTTGCACCGCAAGGGTGTAGCTACTAATGATGCCTGTCCTCTGTGCTCTTTGGATGACACCATTGGCTTTTTACATTTCACAATTTTTTAAATTTTTTTACATTTTACAATTTTATTGGGCTGCTAATGTTCTTATGGTGGCTATCGCTACCATTTGATGTAGGAAAAAATCATTTAAACTCATTACAAAAACAGAAGAACTTTCTTGTCATTCCAATATAACATTCAAAATTACTATCTCTATTTGTCAATTTATCTTTTCAAATCTTACTTATTATTGATTCAATTTTACAATCATGTCCACAAATTAAGGATAATGAAGTTCAGGCAAAGAAAGAGACAGAAGCAAAACAAATTTGACTTATTTGTAAAGTCTATTTATTAAACAAAAGGTAAAGAGCAAAAAAGATGCTATATGTTTGACATAATTAATAAAAATTGCGATATTTTACTCCCTGGAGCAAATTTCAAAAAAAGAACCTATTTACAAAAAACAGTATAACATGGTTAGTATGATGGTTAATATGGAGTATGTCTCCCGGACGATGCAATACAGGCCTTACAACGCCTAGGCATGCTGAGTATCAAATTATAAATCTGATCTTGGGGAATATTACACCACTCATCAAGCAATGCCCACCGAAGTTCCGGTTGACAGGTGGGAGGGGGTTGACGGGCTGCAATTCGTCGGCCAAGCATATCCCACACATGCTCTATTGATTCAAGTCCGGTGAGTATGCTGGCCAATCCATACGGGTGATATCCTCCAATTGAAGGGATTCGTCTACAAAGTTTGCACGGTGAGGACGGGCGTTGTCATCCATAAACAGAAATTCAGCACCCATGGCGCCCCGAAACAAACGTACATGTTGTTCCAGAATGACATCCTGATAGATGTGGCCTGTCATCGTTACACTCTGAACATGCAGGTCAGTTCTGGAACCAAGAATAATTCCTCCCCAAACGAGCCATCCTGCACCACTGTAACGGTGTCGTTCAATGGTGTTCTCTTGGTGGTAGCGGGTACCTGGCGCTCTCCATATGAAAGTCCGGCGAGAATCAGACTGCAAACTAAACCTGGACTCGTCGGAAAACATCACACCAGACCACTGTTGCGGTGTCCACAATGCATGCTCTCTACTCCAGTTAATCGCAGGCGACAGTGAGTTGCGGTAAGTGGAACACATCTGACAGGCCTACGAGCATATAGACCAATGTGCCCTAAGCGTCTGTACACGGTCTGCCTTGAGACTGTCGTACCGGTAGCTGAAGAGAGCAGACGAGACAGGTCTGATGCTGTGCTCCGTCTGTTTCTTTTGGCAGTAACTGCTAAATACCGGTCCTCATTCGGCGTTGTAACTCGGGGGCGACCTGTGCTGTAACATCTACTCACATTACTATCATCTTGGAATCGTTGCCAAAGCCTGAGATGACACTCTGGGTGATTCCAAGTTCCTCGGATACTTCCAGCTGGGTACGTCCACATTCCAGTCGTCCGATAATTCTACCACGTAAAAAATCATCCAAATGCTTCCTTTGTGCCATAACTTTGCGGTTATTGCACTGAAAGGCTTACTTCTTACAATTTTACTTTGCCACCATTCCTTATATACCCTCTCTTACACTCGTCATTGTGACGTACTATACGCGCCATCTGGTGGTTTCTGTGATTTGCATATTCTTCTTCAAGATGTGTGTGATAATTCTACAGGCGAAATTTTTATTTTAAAGTTCAATTTCTGTGTGATTCTGAATTATCCTTAATTTATGGACATGAGTGTATATAACACTGTATCGATCAGGAACTAATATATTTTTTTAGAAATCAACTGTCTTATTTTAATTTATCACCATGTTCTAGAGATCACTTTATATATTTGTTATTATTTTCTTGTAAATTATTTAAACACTTTGGTTGTAAATTTCTTGAAAAGTAATTAGCTGACATCAATTAAATTATGTATATAAGAATACTTTAATTTTAATATCTTACCCACGTTGTATCATTTTGAGTTCAAAAGTTTCATTAAAAAATAAGAAACATACTATAAGCATACATTTATTTAAGTTTTAAAATATTCTTTCACAATTTTTTAATGTGAAATTTTTTTATATGTATAAACCGTACTTCGTTATTTGGGATTTCATGTTGCAATCATTGGCCGAGTGGCAATGTTGCAATCATTTGCAAAATCATTTGAATGGCCGAGTGGCTAGCGCCCTAGCGCTCGGTACCACAGGTGTCCAGGCGGTGCTTTGGATGTTTATAGTGGTTCGGAATCCACTTTAAAACGTAGGTCCCAGTCTAACAGGAGCGTGGCGGGGGTGTTGTTACCCAGCGTCTGTGGTTTATCTTCAAGCTACACGCACCTCCTGGGTAGCGCTTAGTGAGTAACGTTGGTACAGGCATGCTTTAAGACATTACAGACACCTGTCTAAGTGTTTGCCAGCTGCATTAGAACAAAAAAAATGTTGAGTCATTGGAACTTTTTAATTATTTCTACTTCTTTTTGTTGGAAATAATAATAACCTACATGAGAAAAATTTTATGAGGAAATGCATATACAAGAATTTTCCGATTATCCATGCTGTTTTTTCATCTACTCTGGTATTTTCTTGGAGCTTTATGTAAGATATTTTTTCTAGGGATTTCTGTAGTAATTAATTACTTAGCTGTTAATTTAATTCTGGAATTTGTTTGTATTTAATGTAATTTGTATGTTAATTTAAAAATCTACGATAATGAGCAGGCCAATTTTTTCCCCTCTGAATGTATTTTTTATTTGCTTCATGCCAGTCAGTTAAAGCTCCAATAAATTATTTTATTAATGAAATGAAATTATAATTTCTTATAACAAATTGGCAACAAAATAGAATTAACGTGAGACGATTTTTTTTAACTTCTGTTTTGAGTTCGTAGTTCATAATTTGTATTTATGTTTTTATAATAAGAAAAATTCTAGTTATAGATTATTATTTTTTATTCATTCTTGCATTTAATGCATTTATTTATTTAATGTCTGGGTTTTCCTATTTTTATATATACTTGATAGTTAATGGGAGAATATTCGTTATTTTTCTGTGAATGCATTTCAAAGAATAGATTAAGAAATATATATATATATATATATATCGTATATTAACTACGTATAGGATACGTTAATTATAATTTTATTATATATTTTTTTAAAGCCGAGAAGGGCCTGGTCGTTAGAGCGTTATGTTTTTGAATTATGAAAGAAATCCTGCAGTGGAAGTCTAACCGAAAGTTCCCAAAGTCGGGAATGGACACGGTAAATCTATAGGCCTGAATGTCCTTTCATTTGATTTACAGAAGAGACTGTGAACGTCTCAGATGAATATTCGCTCACAATTGCATCGTCCCAATGTAAATGGAATGAAGTATTACTCTCTTGGTTGCCCTGACTCTCCTACATAATGTAAGTACAGTATAACATTACCCTCTTTTGTATATTGAATATCCAACATAATGTAAGAACAGTATAACAATACCCATTTTTCTAGACTGAATCTCCTACATAATGTGCAAGTGCCAGTAGTATTATCCTCGTGGTTACACTGAATCTGCTACATATCAGTATACCAATAAAAAGTGATTTGTACAAAATTATGAAGCACTGAAATAACAACTTTTATCAATTAAAATTTAAATTCTTCCCTGAAAAAAAAGTTTTGGTAGCATATTATATGTCTGTTTTGCCTTTTTGTATCAAATACATAATTTTTTTTTTTTTTTTATTTTTATTTTTTTTTTTTACAGACCCTATTAGTTAAGTTGTGAGTATCTTAGTTATACTATTTTCAAACAACACAAAATATTTTTCAGCATTATCAAATATTTATCCAGTAACAATGGAAGTTGAAGTGACGATCTATTTTTTCAAATGCATATCTTTTTCTTAAATCATTAAAGTGTTTTGAAAAGAAGAATTCTCTAATAAAATTGCATAGAACACCGATTCAAATGTATCGGATATCTTTAGCGCAAATGCAATTGGACGGTGATGTTTTAAAAGCATAATAGACTCCAACAGTCGTTCTCATCACAATGTTTTTTTTCTTTCAAAATGCTATTCATAAAGCATTGTTTGTACGTGAAAAAGCTCTCTTTTATGGGTTTTCATCGAGTCACAATTTGCATATTAAAAACCTTATTTTACATCAAACTGCACCGACAAATAACGCTGCCGCATCATTTGTTGTTTCTTATATCCAAATATATTCTCGCAAAATATCGTCGAAGAATTCCAGAACCATTTCTTTATTCCTTTCAAAAGAATTACCCCCTGTTCCCCCTCCCACTTTTTTTTTTTCTTTTGCTTTTAATTTGTGAATATTTCTTTTGATCATCTCTAAAAAAGCATTCCCCTAGTTTTTTTTTTCGATAGATTCAACCTTAATTAGCCAAATCTTTTCAGGGTTGTTTTGCAGGGAAGAGTGAAATGAAAAAAAAAAAATCTCTCTTTATATATATCTGTATATATACATATACCAAGTGAGTTTTCTTCATTTTCGAGTCTGATCATTCTTTTCATATTAGTGTGTTCTTTCCGGGTGCATATTAGCATTTCATATTCCACTTTTACCTCTGATGAGATGTGACGCTTGGGGGAAAAGAGGGGGTGGGGGAGAGATGGATTCGAAATTCCTCCGACGCTTCGATTCATTTCTTTTGACAAGAGGGAGCGAAAGATCCAATTAGATTAAAAATAAAGTCCATTGTGAAATGCCTTCTTTTTGCGAAGCTAAATTCGCAGTTGTTATTCGTGGGTGATAAAATAAGAAAAAAATGGCTGCCTACAGAGAGTCTTTATGCCCAGGATTATTTGTGGAACCAGTGAAATGTGAACATTCGATATTATTCTTAGAACTTTTTTTTTCTTTGTTTCTTCACATAGTAAATTAAGTACAAAAAGCTTGAAACGTGAATCATAAAAATTCTTTTTAAGAAAAAAATTAGTTGTGAAATGGTATAGCTTGGATTAATGTTTTTTTATGAATACTTTAAAGATTTATTAAAATATAATACTTAATTAAATTTTATAACTAATGTTTACACTTAAATGTTTACAGTTCATTTTTATATATGCCAAAATATTTAAATTCGTATATAAACGTCAAATAACCACCCACTATTTGGCATTTTTTTTTTTTTTTAGAATTACTGGAAAAGTAAATTAAAATTCATCTTTATTCTAAAATTTTTTTTTTTAACTTTCTTCAAATCTTCTAAAATAAAGTATCAAATTTTATAACGTACATCGCCAGAATTCGTTTTAAAAACAATTAACTATGAAATGATGTAGTTCAGATTATTGCTTTTAATACTGTTAAAAAATGACGAGAGAAGGATCAGTAGAGCTAATTTATGCAATGTGTCCTTATGAATGAGTCAAATGGCTAAAATCTGTTGTTGTTCTATTGCAGCTGACAATACAAAGACAGTTAATCTTTATGCCAGAAGCAAAGGCAGTTACTCATTTAGCAATACCCAGGGGGCACGTGTAGTTTTGGGGATATGCTATGGACGCGAGTAACACTACACTCACAACCCTCATATTAGACTGGGACGTACGATTTAAAGGGATTCCAAACCACTATAAGCATCCATGGGACTCTAAACCGAAACTTGTGGAATCGAACGCCACAGCGCAAGCCACCAGCCATCAGACCCCATAGCTAAAATCATATTAATATCATATAAAATCATATAAATCATTATTATCATATTAAGCATATGCGCATTAGATCATGACACCTGGTATAATTTTTCTGTTAAAGTATTTAAACGATTTCATTATAAAAAATGAAATCAGACTTATTAATAGTATACTTTGCCATATTTATCGTTATTTTTCTGCACAATTATAGAGAAATTTATAAGGCACTAATTTTCCTCTTTTTACATTTAAAGAAAATTAAATGAATTTGATGTTATCTTTTTTTCAACAACTAAAATGTCAAAACCTGTAACCTACTTTTTAAACTTCAATCAATAATGAATATAATTTTCTACTAATAATCAAATTTAAATAATATTGTATCCTGTCTAGTTGAAATTCCCCGATAATAAAGAAAAATAGTCTCTGTGTCTGTTTCAAGTGTTAAACTGCGATTTTTAACAAGCAACTGCAGCAAACAGACACGCATCAGTTTTCCATCCATCAAAAGTGAAAATTCTTCAGCTTGCAGTTTCTGTGAAAAGATGATGGAATTGTCCACGTCTCAAAATTCTTTCGAAAAAGGGAAAGATTTTTGAGAGAGAAAACCAAAACGCGCTGAAAGGAATACATCTTAAAAATGTTAGGGATGTCCACTGCTCGAACAAAAGACACACTTCAGGAGCAGAAGTTTCAATTTTGATGTCAAAAAATGATCGCGTCTGCCTTCACAAAACTTTGACAGTTTTTCTTCTTTTTTAATTTTATTTTTTTTTTACTTAGAAAGATGTATCTAGGCTGCGTTATCGGATATGCCTGTTTTCATGAACATGAAATTCTTTTCTTTCAGTGTGCCTACATTTCTTTAAAACAAACTGCCTAAAAGAAATTTAATTTTTTTCCATTTTACTGTGTAATTTCCCAATTGTGGAACTCGGCACAAATAAACTAATACTTAATTTTCCTCAAATAATTAATTTTGATGAATAGTGTAACAAAAGTAGAATAATTTAATTTTATATATTTGAAAAATAATATAAATACTTTTTGATAAGGAGAATTTTAATTGTTAAGAATTTTAAAATTACTATTCAATTGCCTACTTTCACAAACTTTAATTGGTTTTTTTTCAGAAAGCAACATTAATTTACTGTTTTTTCTGTGATTTTAAGAAATTCGCACATCAAGATTATATATTAGTAAAGATATTAATGACTGAAAACACATTGAGGTTTGAAATTCCGAAAAGCAGCCCTACACATTAAACTGACACATCCATTGTTTAAAAAAATTATCATTGATAGTAAAAACAGATAAATATAATTGATAGATGATATAATTAATAGTAAAAACAGATAAACTAATAATTATTCCATCTCTTCTTCCAAAATTAGACAATTATTATTCATTTATTAGTAATAACAAAAATACTATACAAAACCATCATCAAAGATTAAATAACATTTTTGATCAATGGTATTTAAAAAAAACATTCACAAATAAAGCTTTACGTGTTATTAAAGCCTCGTATCCTTTTCCTAAGAGGGTAGAAAAGGTAAAATATTGCAGAACCACTCATTTAATTATCCAGGATTAAACGAAAAATAATTATTTCTTAAGCAACATAAAAATTGTAATTGTATAAGTTTTAGCCATTTTAAATGGATCTGGTATATAAATTCTATTATTTTTACTATGACTTTTCAATGATCTAGCTTTAATTATTAATTGAATCAATTCTTGAATTACAATCAAAATTCACCAGGTCTCCAGAACTGTGGCCAATTTAAAAGCAACTGGCATATAAATACAATTGTTTTTAAATTGAATATCTGATTACTGAAATGATCTTGATTATTAATTGGATCGATTCTTCAGTTTTCAACATGGTTCACCAGTTTACCAGATTTCTGGCCGATTTAAACGCAACTGGTATATAAATACATTTTTTTACCTTGAATATCTGAATACTGCAATGATCTAACTTAATTAGTAATTAGATGAATTCTTCAATTTCCACCAAGAGTCACTAGTCCTCCAAACACGTTCACTATCGTACTCATCAGATTGATTTTAACAACGTGTGGAAGACGAAGGTGCCATCCAAGCACAGTTCAACGACCAAAATAGCACGACATTTTATTAGCTGTAATGTCGCCGTGAGACAAAGAAATCTCTGAAATTAAAAACTTCAAAAATTGTAAACGTGGGTAAATAGGTTGTTTTTAATATTTAAAGATTTATAATGAACATACCAATAAATTGTCTGCGATTTGACTGCTTAAAATCCTCATTAAACCATCCTGTGTAATGTGCCAACTTTCTTTGTGAATCAGAATTTGCATCCAGGGCAAAATGTTCACTTCAACTGAACGTAACATATCTGATGGAATGTTCACCACGGCCCCTGCTTTCTCACTACCGAAGTTAGGACACAGCCAAGATAACCTTAATTTTTGAGATATCTGCACGTCAGAAAATACACTTCTGAGTTCAAAAGATCGAAAATACATTAAACATAAAATCCTTATTAAAAATCTCATTTTCAGTTTAGTTTCGTCACTATGATTCATTAATGTGCCCATTATATGTCTTAAAACACCATATTTCTTTCGACCCAATCCTCCTTTTCCCTACAGAATTTCATGCAATTCCAAGTTAAGTTACTGATGACACATCAAATGCTTTATTTAAAAACAAACTAATTTGCAGATTAATAAACTTCCTATTAAGCTGTACATGACTGAGCTGCCAGATACTGCAGGTGACTAACTTGAGCTAGATGACTGAGCAAGAGCTTGACTAAGCTACAAAGGCGACTAACCTACAGATAACTAATCTTTATATTCTGTAGATGACTCTGCAGACACCAAACGACTAAGCTACTGATTACTAACTGTATAAAATGCGCTGTAATAATATGTAACTGTACTGTAACTAATTATCATGCCGTGCAACTTGGTCTTAATCCCACAGACAACATTTAAGCAACTGCCCATTCACCATAAAATTATTCATGTGGACTTCTTGTTTATGATGAACGATTTTGTCTTGACAATTCCTCCGCCTAAAACAGCAGATAAATATATATATATGCAATTCACCAGCTGTAACATAGACAATTGCCAATGCCAAATCAGCTGAATAATAGGGGCGAAAGATAATTTTGCAGAATATTATGCTTATTTTAAAGCATAATCGTAATTTTTAATTTTTAATAATTTTAAAATACATTTTATGTAAGGAGAAATTGAATGAAACCCTTAGCACTAACTTTTAAAAACTTTTTTTCCTTTCAAAATTGATTTGCGCCACCTATGACTGACAAGAACTCCAGAAAACAACGTGCATTTCCATCTTTAAACTGGATGTTTATCTTTCCCTCGAATAGCTAGTAAAACTACACTGCTTATTTATTATCCGTGTGGCCAATGGAAATGACCTAGAATAGTTATAAAATAGATAAAAACTTTGATTGTCCTTCTGTTTTGTATTCAGTTCTTTTCTCCATAAAGCTTATTAGACGGGCTTATTTCGACAGGAAACAAACTGCCTTTGCCACTCAAATAAGGAGTTCATCGCTGTGCGCCCATCCCACTTTTATCTTTCATCATTCAATTGCATGAAGTCTTGTATTGCCTATTTAACGGAAGCCAATACATATAGAGCAATTTAATGGCTACATAACTTTTCTTTCGAGCAAACAAATTCCCGAAAGTGGTCCACACCGTAAACTTATTATTTGAGTGGCAATGTCGTTTCGCTTCACGCTGAAAGCAACGAAGTAAGTATCTCTGATATACATTTTATAGCTGTTTACAACGAAATTTATTGTCATTCGTAATCAGAATAATTAATTTGAATACCTCTATATAATGAATACCTATTTTATAATAAAATTATAAATTATAAAATTATATAATTTTAAACAATATTCTACATAGATTATAAAAGCTCTACTTTTATTTCAAATGTGGAAGAAAAAACTTATTTATTTATTCAGTTAATTGTATGAAAATCTATTAGTTCAGGTTCAGTGACACACTTCCCCAAATCACCTCATGCCGCATGAATAACCTTTAAAGCTAATTAATTAAGGTAGTCGCGTTCATTTTTAACCTTTTTTTTTTTTTTTTTTTTTTTTTTTTCAATTTTTATGCCACGAACTGTAGGGTAACGTTTGAATCAGAATTTGAAATGGGTTGAACAATTCAAAAGCAATTTATCGCACTCGGATTTCGAGCCTTAAACAAAAAAGCCGAGTATTTTCAACTAATGAGTTTTTACAAAGAGTTTTATGTAACAGCATAATTTTTTTTTTCGTTATGCTTTAAAAATACGTAAATGATTAGTTTAAATATTCTTCAGTATGTCAGGGGAAAATATTAATTTAGAGAAATGTGACTTATTTTCTGTGTTTCAGATGAATAATTGCCACTTCTTTATTTCTTTCGGGATTTTTGCTTTAATTAAATTTTTTTCGTATGATAGTTATTTTATTTTTCGCAATGCATTTATTTCAATAACCGAAAATATTTTTTTTAATTTTTCTTCATATCATAAAATATGGATGCATGAAATAATCAATTTAAATTTTGCTGGTTTATTAATTATTCTAGGATTATTTACATCACAATACTATAAATTGAAGTATTATTTCTATTAATTATTATAATAACTTAACGCATGAAGTTATTATACTTTTAGCAAAAAGGAATTTTTTTCTGATATTACTTTGTGGTTTTTGGTCTACAGGCATTTTAAACACACTTTAGGCTAATTAGACCGTGACCTACAGTTTAACGTGGATTCTGAACCACTAATAAATATCTATGCCACGATTCGAACCTGAAGCCTTGAATTCAAGATACTTGAAGAAGGGGGAAACGGTACGGCATCAAAAACATTCCTCCGATTTTTCCCATCCAATTCGGTATGACCTTACCGTATTGGATGGGCTTTTCACTCACAGTGCCACAACTGTTGAGTGATTTGGAAGATTTTATCCGTCAAAAACCAAAACTATGAAGCCCATTGAACACTACAGTTGGCATATTGTGCAACTCATGTCAAATACGATGTCATTTCGATTCAAAATATCACTGGCAGCCGAATTCACTGTCTTTTTATGCCGCTTACAGTACTATCTATTAATACACTTTGGAAATGGTCGGATATGTCAGATTTTTTTTATTTAATGTACTTAATATAGCTGAATCACATTGATTACATGTAATCTTCTGTCGTCATGTCGTCTTCTAGGTGAAAGGAATAAATGGAACAAAAATTTTAAAAGCCCTTGTTCCAAACACGTCATCTATCCTCATAATAGTACCATCCCAAAAGCAGCACAGTCCTGTTTATTCGCCCTTTTCTGCTACAGGTCCCCTTTTTTCTCGTCCAGCGAAACACATAAAGACCCAAGAAAGGTTTAATTCGTCTCTATCAAGGATGCAGGGAGCACATATTTATCTCAGTTACCATTGAGGGCCCGGCCACACCAGCCCTTTGGTTACCGGTGCGCCCCGCGAGGCTTAAGCCCCTAGATTAATGACAATTCTCCTCCGGCTCAACGGATCCTCCAGGGCGTCCTAAGTTCCACCAGGGCGTAAGGTTTGTGCCCCGCAGACATTTCAAGAACACGAGTTTATAAAATGCTCACCAACTTTATGGGATTGAAGGGTGTAGAGGTCCTCGCATAACTGTTTTTAAAATAATAGAAGAGCTAGGATTGAGTGCAGGTTTCTTGTAGCAAATGTATGAGTTAAAAATATATTTCAAGATTAGCCATGTGTCTTCTGACGTGAGACATGTTTTATAGATGAATCACTTGGTGGCAAGCTTAATAGAACAAGTAATATAAAAAAAAAAATTTAAAGTCAATTCCTACTTTTTTTTTCACTATGTTGCCAGAAAGTGCTTTATAAATAAAGTTTAACGTCCTCTTACATCTGGCGCCATCTATTATTAGATACATGCAACTTAAATCTAAAAAAAAAACTAAAATTAATTAATTAAATTTAATGAATAAATTAGTATTTGAAAAAACTGTATTGACATCCAGTGTCATCCACTGCAAGTTCAAAAAAAAATGTATTTGAACTTGAGGGGATGAATAAATAGTATTTTATGAACGATTGAAAATATGAACAAGATATATATAGGGAGAGTGTGAGGTAATAGAAGGAGTTGAAAGAGTGAATTCATACCCGCGACCGCTTTTAACGTTTCGCCGTTTAAAAGCGCTTAGATTTATCTTGAAAATTTGTAGTTAAACAAGACTGTGAAAGCACTCTTAATTATATTTAAGTAATATTATTATGTAAAATTAATTATATGCATGTGCATGGAATTATATGTAAAGTTAAATCGCTTGAAAAATAACAAAATTGGTAAAAGCAGGTTCACAATTAAAAAAGTAAGAGCTTTTAATACTTGGTGATTCAATGTTCTTATTGTAAATAACGAGTCAATAGCGAGTTGGCCAGGCGGATTGAGATCCGGTGAGTTAGGCGCCCTGGGCATTAACTGGAATTCAGCATCATGTTCCTGGAACCACTCCAACACAATTTTAGCCTTGTGACAAGGGCGTTGTCCTGTTGGAACATTCCATTTCCAGCTGAAAAACAGAGGCCATGTAAGGGTGCAACTGGTCCGCAATGATGTTCAGATACCCTGTAGCATTCATGGTCTGCTCTACAACAACCACGGGTCCCAGAGACTCCCAAGAGAACGTCCCCCAAAACATAATACCGCCACCACCGGCCTGTGTATGACATTACTGTACATTGAGGTACTGTACATTACTGACACAACTGTTCGCCTGGAAGACGATATATCCTGACACGGCCATCGGCGTGAGGAATGACAAACCACGATTCATCTGGCCAGGCAACTCTCTCCCACTGATCCATGGACCAGTGGAAGAGACCACGATGTTCCGGGCCCAGATCAGGTACAGTTGGTGATGACGCTTGGTCAGCAAAGTCACACAAGTGGGACGTTTGCTGAGTAGCCCCATATCCAACAGTGTCCGATGAACAGTGTATTCCGATACTATTCTACTTGGCCCTGCATTGTATTGGGCTGTCAGCTGAGCCACTGTCTAGCTCCGGGTTTTTCTTCACTATGCGAGACAGTCTCCGTCGACCATTTTCTTTGATAGCGTGTGGACGTCCAACACCATGTCGTCTACTGCTGGTTTCACCGTCATTCATCCACTTTGCATAAGTACTAACAACTGTAGATCGCGAACAACCCACGAGCCGTGCAGTTTCGGAAATACTTTTGTTCCGGCCTTCGAGCCATTACAATCCGCCCCTCTATCAAAGTCGCTTAGATCCGCAGCCTTTCCCATCAGCCGCAGAAATAAGTGAAAGAAGCCGGCATTCTTCAGACCCTCCAGCAGCAGTTAAACACCACTTCCACCTGATCACGTGACTTCCACGTCATCCAGGCGAGTTCATTGCAAAATGTAGGGTGGTCATACTGTTTTGGCTCTTGAGTGTAAATAATTTTTTGCAGAAAAAGAACAATACATATTCATTTCACCCTTTTTACATGTCATTGAATTGCCATTAACAAATCATTATAATCAGTTTTTTAATTGTCATTCGAAAATCTTTTAGTTTTACATTAATTGTAATTTGATATTATTCGTTGTATAATTTTCAGACACTAAACTTACCAAAATATTTTCCAAAGGTAGATGTCTTGTTTTTTTGTTTTAAAAATAAAAGCATTCAGGATCACTTTTGCCTGCAATTTTTAATTGTGAAGAACATAAATTAAATTATTTGAGTAGTAAGGCATTTATAAAAAATTGTTTATTAATAAAAGCTTTTTAAGAATACTTACTTTTCATCTAAATTTGTTAATAAACAAAAAGTTGGCATTTGAAAGCCTATTGCTATCATTTTCATATAAAAAAACAGAAAATCCTTCTAATAAATGAATGCTATTTAATAGAATAAATGACATTTACTTTGATCTGAAGTTAAAATTAAACCTTATTTTTTGTAGAGATAAAATAATTAACGCAAATGAATATAATTACATTTTTTAAAAGCAGTGCATATTTTCAAGATACATCTTAAAGATGACACCAAACATATTTTTAATAATTAATTGAATCAAAATTCAGTTTAGATAGTAATGTTCCACACCACTATAGTAGAAAAACTGCAAAAGGGTCTAATTTTTATATTATATAAACTTATATTATATAAACAGATAAATTTTATGTGGGACGCTTTTAGCTTTTTATAAATTATTGCATATTTCAATTATTTTTTCCTTATTCTAATTTTTAAATTTGTTTTAGACTGATATCCTATTTTTTAATACGTTATATACTTATATATTTTTTAAAAGAATTCTAGCCACTAATTTCTAAATATATGTTTTTCAATAAGATTCCACCGTTTCTATATATAAATATAAATTATATTTATATATATATATATATATATATATATATTCTTCAAATTCAATCTCTTCTTAGTAATATACACTCATGTCCATAAATTAAGGATAATTCAGAATCACACAGAAATTGAACTCTAAAATAAAACATTTCACCTGTAGAATTTATCACACACATCTTGAAGAAGAATATGCAAATTACAGGAAACCACCAGATGGCGCCAGTACGTCACAATGACGTGAGTGTAAGAGAGGGGTATATGAGGAAATGGTGGCAAAGAAGTAGAACTGTTCACAAGCGCTTTAAAAGCATTTCAGTGCAATTACCGCATAGTTATGGCACAAAGGAAGCATTTGGATGATTTTTTACGTGGTAGAATTATCGGACGACTGGAATGTGGACGTACCCAGCTGGAAGTATCCGAGGAACTTGAATCGCCCTGAGTGTCATCTCCAGGCTTTGGCAACGATTCCGAGATGATGGTGATGTGAGTAGATGTTATAGCACGGGTCGCCGCCGAGTTACAACGCCGAATGAGGACCGGTATTTAGCAGTTACTGCCAAAAGTAACAGACGGAGCACAGCATCAGACCTGTATCGTCAGCTCTCTCCAGCTACCGGTACGACAGTTTCAAGGCAGACCGTGTACAGACGCTTAGGGCACATTTGTCTATATGCTCGTAGGCCTGTCAGATGTGTTCCACTTACCGCAACTCACTGTTGCCTGCGATTGACCTGGAGTAGAGAGCATGCATTGTGGACACCGCAACAGTGGTCTTGTGTGATGTTTTCCGACTAGTCCAGGTTTAGTTTGCAGTCTGATTCTCGCCGGACTTTCATATGGAGAGCGCCAGGTACCCGTTACCATCAAGAGAACACCATTGAACGACACCGTTGCGGTGGTGCAGGATGGCTCGTTTGGGGAGAAATTATTCTTGGTTCCAGAACTGACCTGCATGTTCAGAATGTAACGATGACAGGCCACATCTATCGGGATGCCATTCTAGAACAACATGTACGTTTGTTTCGGGGCGCCATGGGTGCTGAATTTCTGTTTATGGATGACAACGCCCGTCCTCACCGTGCAAACATTGTAGTCGAATGCCTTCAATTGGAGGATATCCCCAGTATGGATTGGCCAGCATACTCACCGAATTTGAATCCAACAGAGCATGTGTGGGATATGCTTGGCCGACGAATTGCAGCCCATCAACCCCCTCCCACCTGTCAACCGGAACTTCGGAGGGCATTGCTTGATGAGTGGTGTAATATTCCCCAAGATCAGATTGATAATTTGATACTCAGCATGCCTAGGCGTTGTAAGGCCTGTATTGCATCTTCCGGGAGACATACTCCATATTAACCATCATACTAACCATGTTATACTGTTTTTTGTAAATAGTTTCTTTTTGAAATTTGCTCAGGAGTAAAAATCGCAGTTTTTATTAATTATGTCAAACATATAGCATCTTTTTTTTGCTCTTTACCTTTTGTTTAATAAATAGACTTTACAAATAAGTCAAATTTGTTTTGTTTCTGTCTCTTTCTTTGCCTGAACTTCATTATCCTTAATTTATGGACATGAGTGTATATAAATACAAAATACATATTTTATTAAAAATATGTATTAAATAGCTCTTTAAAGGTAATTAAAAATTTATACATAACATATTTCACAAATTAGTGGCCTGATGACCGAATGGCTAGCTCTCTGGAGTTCGGTACCACAGGTTTCGGGTTCAAATCCTGGCGGTGCCATGGATGTTTGTAGTAGTTCGAAATCCACTCGGTCGGTAGGTCTCGATCTAACAGCGTTGCGGGGATATTCCTACTCCGCGTCCGTAGCTTACCTTCAAGCTACACACGGCCCTGGGTAGTGCTAAGGGAGAAACGTAGGTGCAGCCTTTATGGCATAAAAGATCACAGTCTAAGTATTTGCAGGCTGCATTAAAAAAAGTTCACAAATTTGAAAAATTTGTTTAGCTGGAAACACGAAAATTTCCATTATTTATAAAAAAAATTCTAAATCAAATTCTCTTCACGTGTGTATAAAAGTAATAAATCTATTGTCTTCAAAATAATAAATATTGTCTTATTGTCTTTTGGCATAAGATTACGTCTTTTCAGTAAAAAGGGAAATAATTATTTTTATACAACTGTATTGAAACCAATGTGATTCTATTAAGAAAGACAGCTAAATCAAACATCTTTCTGCATAGCATCTTAAGTCATGACTTTCTATCCATTCTCACCCTTATCATCATCACGTCGAAGAACTTTTGCTGCTCCGAGGATAAATCTACGACCCGTCTGATACGTCACTCGTGAACTACGACTCACTTTACAAATCAGCTGCACTTTTTCTTCCTTCTTATTTCCCTCCAAAAACTTGTAGAAATCGATTTGATTTGTTAGATGTGGATGTCGCCATGAAGTGAAAAAAAAAGGCTGCCAAGGAGCGATGCAATATCGCTTGGACATCATGTCTCAACGTTTGGGGAGGAGATAAGACTTATTTCATAAACAAATGCTGTCTTGTCGCAGGACGTAATCTTATGTATGAGACAGTGAATGAGCATATTTATTCAGATTGAACACGATAAATGTGTCTGTAACTTACAGACTGGAGGATACATATTTATAAGGGAAGGAGGGGGAACAAACAGTTTTGCTTTGAGAAAGAGAATAAATATCCAAGTTTGTTTTCAATGCATATTGCGAATATCTAGTCTAGACACGCCTCCTCAACCGAGCCTTCCCTTTCCATGCAGAAAATAACAACTGAGCAGAGAATAAAACTGGTAATAAACGTTTTTTTACAAGAGTTTTATCCTATTGAAATCTTAAAAAAAAGAAGTGTTTTGAAACACTTTTCTTTTTAATAGAAAAGAGTTTCGAAATACCATTAATATTCCATCATATTATTAATATTCCAAAAAAAAAAAAAGTTAAAAACATTTAGCTTTTAACATGAAATATATATGTATATTAGATTGTTCAATTGGGTGAATACGCAACACAAAAATAAAAACGAGTCATTGTTCAGTCAACTGATGGTATTTAATCCGATGAGATTCAAATTCTTAAGGTTTTATTTTTAAGTTTACAAATATGCTCACATGGATTTAATTAAATCAATTAAAATTATTAAAATGTTGATTTACATTTAAAATCTTAAAAAAAGATATTATTTATTATAAATTTATAAAGAATAGCAAATTATTTCTTCTGTTCATCATTGTTTTAAGATTTAAAATTCCAAAAGGTAGACTTCTCCTTCAATCGCGCAACTGTCCACAGTAGCGCCAAGGCCTTCTACCTACTGGCAAATTCCGAAGCATGAGATGTTTTCCTTTTACTCGGTAGGATTGTCAGCATAGGTTGCTCAACATTCTACAGTCATATTAGACAGTAATCTGCGGTATGTAAAATTAATACTGTAAAAAAAATTCTTTGTCATTAACTCATTTTTTAAGAAAAAAAAATTATCCAAAATAATCTGACTCATTACTCAACAAGAATTTTCACTACCAAGAAATAAAGACCCCTATTTAATATTACTTTCATCAAGTAATTTAATTTTCTATTTTTACAAATACTTCGTTTAACTCGGAGAGCGAAAGAGAAAAAAAGAGTTCTCTCGATTCTTGAACCCCGGGCAAACATCGCTGTTTCAACATCCTGAGCCAATAGAGAAAATTTGATCAAGACCTGGATAAACTTCCTGATTTCATCTCGAGATTTCAGAAGGAAAATTTTTTGATTGCTTCATTAGGAGGCCATCCAAGAATATTGAATTAAACACATTTTGGAAACTTTTTTTCTATTGGTATTGGTTATGGGGAAACATTATATAGCTAAGATTTACGGCTACCTAATGAGGTAGACAAATACATTTAGGGGTAAGATAATTGTCTGTGTACAGTAAACTATCTATATAGTCTGTTCATCATGTGAATCTTCCCGCTAAGTTGTCCAGAGGTCAGTTGCTATAGGAACAGGTTAAGGAACTCCAAATGTGTCACATTAGCCTATTTATTTTAATGTTTGACATTTCGCCAGCTGGTTCTCGTTTTTGAGAGAAAATTATTCTCGAGATTTTCGTCTGTAGATTGGTTTGGTTTGTCGCTCTACAGTCATCTGACCGGGGTCTTCAGTTTAACGTGGAACCATCACCAAAATTGAACCTGAAGCCTGTGGTACCATAGTCCAAAACGCCACCATAGTCCACTTGGCCACCAGGCTAGAGTTCATCTGAAGAAGACATTCAGTAAAAGGGAAGATATAAAAAAGGATGTAAATTATTATTATCATCACGACTGATGACCGAGTGGCTGGCGCTTGGTACTACAGGTTTGAGTTCCGGTGGTGATATTTATATTTGTAGTGGTTCGAAATTCACTTTAAACCGTAGGTCCCGATCTAATGTTATCGTAGAGGGCTGGGGTAGTGTTACTTGCGTCCATAACCTATCTTCAAGCGTCTTGTTAGTGCTAAATGAGTAACAGCGGTGCAGCCCTCGCTTATGGCATAAAGATTCTGTCTTGTCGGCTGCATTAGAACAACAACACTATACATCCTTCATCATCAGATTCAATTTCATCTAATTTCTTTAATTTTAATAATTATTAATGTATAAGAATATAATTTTCAAGTTTCCAGATTTCCCTTTATATACCACAAGGCAGTTAACAAAAATATAAGTTTACAAAATTATTCCAATTTAGTGATAAATACACCAGTGGAAAATAAAATACCGACAGCAAGAAGGACTTGTGTTAGGTAAATGAAATTTGGAAGTTCTTGATCAAAAACGACGTTTATTTAAATGCCGTGCAAGACGAATAAGAATGACGAGAGTAGTGTCACAATGAACATAAAAAATTATATGTGCCTTAAACATGCCGTGTAAACTTCGTGAGCGTTATTTATCTCCTGGATCGGGCGTTGTGAGACAGCTTTGAGTCGAGGATGCCTTCAAGCAGACAGTATCAGCAGCTTCCTGAGTCTGAAAGAGACGGTTTAATATTAATATATACACTGAAGTGACAAAAGTCATGGGATACCTCTTAATATCGTGTCGGCCCTCCTTTCGCCCGGCGAAGTGCAGCAACTCGACGTGGCATGGACTCAACAAGTCGTTGGAAGTCTTCTTCTGCAGGAATATTGAGCCATGCTGTCTCGATAGACGTCCATAATTGTGAAAGCGTTGATGGTGCAGGATTTTGGGCACGAACAGACCTCTCAATGATGTCCCATAAATGCTCGATGGAATTCATGTCGGGCGATCTAGGTGGCCAGATCATTCGTTGGAATTGTCCAGAATGTTCTTCAAACCAATCGCGAACAGTTGTGGCCCGGTGACATGGCGCATTGTCATCCATAAAAATCCCATCGTTGTTTGGGTACATGAAGTCCATGAATGGCTGCAAGTGATCTCCAAGTAGCTGAACATAAGCATTTCCAGTCAATGTTCGGTCCAGTCGTACCAGAGCACCAAGTCCATGCCATGAAAAAACAGCCCACACCATTACGGAGCCACCACCAGCTTGAACAGTGCCTTGCTGACAGTTTGGGTCCATGGCTTCGTGGGGTCTGCGCCACACTCGAACCCTACCATCAGCTCTTACCAACTGAAATCGTGACTCATCGAACCAGGCCACGGTTTTCCATTCATCTAGGGACCAACCGATATGCTCACGTGCCCACGAGAGTCGCTGCAAGCGATGTTGTTCTGTCAGTAAAGGCACTCGAGTCGGTCTTCTGCTGGAATAGCCCAAGATAGCCAAATTTCTCCGCACAGTTCTAACAGACAAGTCCCTTGTACGTCCACATTGATTTCTGCGGTTATTTGACGCAGTGTTGCTTGTCTGTTAGAATTTACGACTCTTTGCAGACGTCGCCGGTCTCGGTCGTTAAGTGCAGGCGGTCGACCACTGCGCTGTCCATGGTGGGATGTTATGCCTGAAATTTCATACTCGGCACACTCTTGACACAGTGGATCTGGGAATGTTGTATTCCCTAACGATTTCCGAAATGGCATGACCCATGCGTCTAGCTCCAACTAACATTCCGCGTTCAAAGTCTGTTAATTCCCGTCGTGTGTTCACATGAATAACTTGAACAGAAATGAAAGCTCTGCGAAAGCACTGCGCATTTATACCTGTTCTACGCGATGCTACTGCCCTCTGAAAATTTGCATATTGCTATCCCATGACTTTTGTCACTTCAGTGTATAGATATATATATTATAACATATATATAGAAAGAGGTATTTACTATACACCATAGAATAATTTATTTCAAATTAAATTATAATAAAACAATACTTTTATTTACATACTACAATGACACACAAAATAATAGAAATACAGACACAAAAACCCGCGTCTACCACGGACGACTACCAACAAGAACGTTCTAAAAGCCAGGGAGAAAAATGATTACACCGAAGTACGGTTACAGTTAAATGGAGTGGTAAAGAGTTCACATGGTAAATAATTCAAAAAGTTCTAGATAGACAGCAGTTTCGATAGATAGTAACAGTCAATGCCATCCAAAACACTCTTTGATTTCTTCTCTTAATTATTTGGAATTGTTGCCTACAGAAAAATTTTTGTTTGTGTTTTTCTGTATAATGTATAAATTATAATGTTAATTATAATAGAATAATAAGACATTATAGAGTGGCAATCAGAATATATATATTCATATATGAATAAACTGATAAGTTGATGATATAAGATTGTGTTATTGTTTGTTTGCATCAATAATTTTTCTTATCCTATTTCAAATGGGTTCTAGGAAATTATTATGTATCTTATATTTAAAATTTTTTGTTAAAATCAATTTAAAAAGATTTTATGCATTAAAAATCTTGAAAAGATAGCTTCAAAAATTCTACAAAAAAAAAGATAAATTAATTAAAATTTTCAAGTTTATTTATTTGAAAAAAGAGAATAATAATAAAATACGAAACAATTTCTTATTTCAAACAGAAAACAATCATCATTGGGCATCAATAACTTATTTCGAAAATACTTTCCTGAAATATTTACTTGTACAAAATCAAATAATACTAAAGTAAAATAATTCTTAGAACGATTCTTTTTCGTTTTTTTTTAACTAAGCATATACCAAAATACAAAAGACTCCTCCAAATCTAAAAATGAAAAGCACTTCACACTTTTTTTTTCTTGGATGGAAATAAATAAATGAGTATTGGGTAAACAATGGTTTCCAGGGTAACAATTTCCAAGAAAATCTTTTTCCCGCGCTCTTCTAGCAGAAAGGATTAACTGAGCGAGCGAATATAATGTCCGCGCGCCGACTTTAATCCCGAATGAAAGCCCCAAAGAAGGATTTTCTTGGCAGAAGCATTCTCACCTCGTTACTTTCCCACCCAAACCGACTGCCTTCTAACGAACAAAATATTTATTCTATTGTTGTGTTTTGTTCTGTTTCAATATTTTAAAGATTTACGTCTGACTTAAGGTAGAATTTGAGACAGTTAGACGTCGTCAGGTGCCTGTATCCATGACCAAAAAATACTCGGAAGGCTTTGGATACGATGGCTTAATTTATTTTTCAAATGTTCTTAACTTGGGTCAACTGTTTGAAGCAGAAAAAGAAACTCAAAAATCATAGGATCGTTTCTAGTATTATTGGATTGACAAGAAATTACTTTCAATTTTTATCATTTCAAAGCATCTAAGATAAATCTGTCCAATGCAATTGTTTCTGGCTGGGAGATTGTTTTTCAGTGGATTCCCAGCCATAGCGGGGTAGCTGGAAATGAAAATTCCGATCTCTCGGCCAAAAATCGTTGTAAGTTACCACAGCCATTATTTCCTTTTATCCTTTCATCGATTTAGTTCTGATGTAAAGAATAAAACTCTTAAAAACACTTATAAACACCTTTCAACTGATAAAACGTGGAATATACTTGTTTCATCACCCATCTCAATGGACTTGCCCCGTGCAGATTTTACAGCAAATTTCCGACTCTCTGCGGGACATGATTTTTTTTTATAAACACTTGCACCGCATTGGTGTAACAACTAATGATGTCTATCCTCTGTGCTCGTCGGGTGAAGCGATGATTTTTTTACATTTGACAGCATGCACTGCATTTGATATTATGACTTTTAACTCTGACAACTTTACCAAGGCTAAATGTTATTGGGCTGCTAGAGTTCGTATGACGGATGTCGCTACAGTCTGATCAAGGGGAAAAAAATCATTTAAAAGCATTATACACTGAAGTGACAAAAGTCATGGGATAGCAATATGCAAATTTTCAGATGGCAGTAGCATCGCGTAGAACAGGTATAAATGCGAGCAGAGCTTTCATTTCTGTTCAAGTTATTGATGTGAAGAGGTTTTGACGTGATGATGACCGCACGACGGGAATTAACAGACTTTGAACGCGGAATGTTAGTTGGAGCTAGACGCATGGGTCATGCCATTTCGGAAATCGTTAGGGAATTCAACATTCCCAGATCCACTGTGTCAAGATGTGCCACAAGAGTATGAAATTTCAGGCATAACATCCCACCATGGACAGCGCAGTGGTCGACCGCCTGCACTTAACGACCGAGACCGGCGACGTCTGCAAGAGTCGTAAATTCTAACAGACAAGCAACACTGCGTCAAATAACCGCAGAAATCAATGTGGGACGTACAAGGGACTTGTCTGTTAGAACTGTGCGGAGAAATTTGGCTTTCTTGGGCTATTCCAGCAGAAGACCGACTCGAGTGCCTTTACTGGCAGAACGACATCGCTTGCAGCGACTCTCGTGGGCACGTGAGCATATCGGTTGAACTAGATGAATGGAAAACCGTGGCCTGGTCCGATGAATCACGATTTCAGTTGGTAAGAGCTGATGGTAGGGTTCGAGGTGGCGCAGACCCCACGAAGCCATGGAGCCAAATCAGCAAGGCAAGCTGGTGGTGGCTCCTAATGGTGTGGGCTGTTTTTCATGAAATTGGTCCTCTGGTGCGACTGGACCGAACATTGACTGGAAATGCTTATGTTCAGCTACTTGGAGATCACTTGCGGCCATTCATGGACTTCATGTACCCAAACATACGATACGATATTAAGAGGTATCTCATGATTTTTTTGTCACTTCAGTGTAAAAACAGAAGAGCTTTTCTTTTATAACTCTCAAAATTACTATGGTTGTCTTTCAAATTAACTTTTACAAATCTTATTATAATTTATTCAACTTTATATAACACTGTATCAATCAAGAACTAATATATATTTTTTTTAGAAATCAACTATCTCATTTTAATTCATCACCATGACAAAGAACTAGAGATGTCTTATATATCTATTTTTATTTTCTTGTAAATTTATTTAAACACTTTTTGCTGTAAATTTATTTAAATACTTTTGTTCCAAATTCCTCGAAAACTAATCAGTTGACGTCTGTTAGTATATTAGTATATAAATTCACGTATATATATCTGTCAGTATATATATGTATAAAATGTATAGTAAAACACTTTAATTTTTTTTTAATATGTTACCCTCATCGTATCATTTTCAGTTCAAAAGTTTCATCAAAAAATAAGAAACATATTATAGACATACATTTATTTAGGTTTAAAATATTCATTCATATTTTTTTTTTAAATGTAAATTTTTTACATCTTGCAAACCGTACTTTATTATTTGGGATTTCATGTTTCAATCATTAGAACTTTTAATTATTTCTACTTCTTTTGTTGGAATCACAATGAGAATCCCCAGCATGTGAAAACTTTTGTGAGGAAATGCATATACAAATATTTTCCGATTATTCATGCTATTTCTTCACCTGCTTTGGTATTTTCTTGGAGCTTTATGTAAGATATTTTTGGCGAGATTTCTGTACTAATTAATTGCTTAGCTGTTAATTTAATTCTAGGATTTGTTTGTATTTAATATAATGTATATGCTAATTTAAAAACTACGATAATGAGCCATCCAATTTTTTTCTCCCTGAACCCATTTTTATTTACTTCATGCCAGTGAGTTAAAGCCCCGATAAATTATCTTATTAATGAAAAGAAATTATAATTTCTTATAACAAATTGGCAACAAAACAGAATTAACGTGAGACGATTTTTTAACTCCTTATTTGTATTCGTAGTTCATAATTTGCATCGCTGTATTTATAATGAAAAAAAAATTATAATTATATATTATTATTTTTTATTCATTCTTGCATTTAATGTATTTATTTATTTAATGTCTGTGTCCCTTCCTTTTTTTTTTTTTTTTTTTTTTTTTTTTTGTATATACTTGAAATTGAATGGGAGATTATTCGTTATTTTTCTGTGAATGTATTTTAAATAATGGATTAAGAAATATATATATATATAACAGGATGATTTATAATTAAAGTTCCACTTTCAAAATGCTGCAAAAAAAAAAGAAACACTCCTCACCCATTATCAAAGAAACATTATAATCACCCTGTATATATATAAATCACATATAAATTTATGTTTAGGATACATTAATTGTAATTTTTATTATATTTTTCTTTTTTACAACCTGGTTACAGAATGGCGTAATCGTTAAAGCGTTATGTTTTTAGAATTATTAAAGAAATCCTGCAGTCGAAGTCTAACAGAAAGTTCCTATATTTTTATCGGGAATGGACATGGTAAATCTATAGACTGGAATTTTCTTTCACTTGATTTAAAGAAGTGGCCGTAAACGTCTCAGATGAGTATTCGTTCACAATTACATCGTCCCTATGCAAATGGAGTGTAGTATTACTCTTTTGGTTGTCCTGAATCCCCTGCATAATGTAAGTACAGTATAATATTACCCTCTTTTCTAGATTGAATCTCCTACATAACGTGTAAGTGCAATGTGGTATTATCCTCGTGGTTACACATATGCTGCATATCAGTATATCAATGGAAAATGATTTGGATAAAAATTAGAGGTATTTGAAATATCAACTTTTAGCAATTCAAATTCAAATTAAAGTTCCCTCTGAAAAAAAAAGGTCTGGTTCATATTTTATGTCTGTTTTATCAAATATATAATTGGTTTTTTTTTTTTTCACTTTTTACAGACCCTATTAGTTAGGCTGTGAGTATTTTAGTTATACTATTTTCCAGCAACACAAAATATTTTTTTTGCATCATCAAATATTTATCCAGTAACATTTGAAATTAAAGTGCCGATTTAAATTTGTCTCTTATTTTTTTTCAAATGCCTGAGCTTTTCTTAAATCCTCAAAGTGTTTTGAAAAAAAGAATTCTCTAACAAAATCGCATAGAACTCCAATCGAAATGTATCGGATACTTTTAATGCAAATGCAATTGACGGTGATGTTTTAAAACATAATAGACTCCAACAGTCACTTCTCATCACAATGTTTTTCTTTTCAAAATGTTATTCATAAAGGCATTATTTGTACATGAAAGCTCTCTTTTATGGACTTCGGGCATCGAGTCACAATTTGCATATTAAAACCTTATTTTAACATCAAACTACAACACTGGACAAATAATGCTGCCGTATCATGATTATATGTTGTTTCTTACATCCCAAATATATTCTTGCAAAATATCGTTCGAAGAATTCCAGAACCATTTCTTTATTCCCTTTAAAAATTACCCCCCCACCCCCCACCCTTTTTTTTTTTTTTTTTTTTTTTGCGTTTAATTTGTGAATATTTCTTTGATCATCTCCAAAAGCATTCCCGTAGTTTTCTTTTTCGATAGATTCAACCTTAATTAGCCAAATCTTTTCAGGGTTGTTTTGCAGGGAAGAGTGAAATGAAATGAAAAAATGTTTTCCAAATTCCCTCTCCTCTCTTTTTATATATATATATATATATATATATATATATATATATATATATATATATATATATATATATATACCAATTTCTTTTTTTCTTCATTTTCGAGTCAGATTATTCTTCATATATTAGTGTGTTCTTTCCGGGTGCATATTAGCATTGCATATTCCACTTTTACCTCTGATAAGATGTGACGCTTGGGGGAAAAGAGGGGGTGGGGGGATGGATTCGAAATTCCTCCGACGCTTCGATTCATTTCTTTTGACAAGAGGGAGCGAAAGATCAATTAGATTAAAAATAAAGTCCATTGTGAAATGCCTCTTTTGCGAAGCGAAATTCGTAGTTGTTATTCGTGGATGATAAAAAGAAAAAAAAAAAAAATGGCTGCCTATAGAGAGTCTTTATGCTCAGGATTATTTGAGGAACCACTGAAATGTGAACACTGAAATTATTCTTAGAACTTTTTTTATCTTTCTTTCTTCTTCACACAGTAAATTAAGTACAAAAAGCTTGAAACGTGTATCATAAAAATTCAGTTTTTGGAAAAAAATTAGTTTTGAAATGATATAGCTTGATTAATGTTTGTTTTATAAATACTTTGGAAGATTTATTAAAACATAATACTTAATTCAACGTTATATAGGCTCTAACATTTTATTCGAATAAATATCGAATAATTTCCAATGTAAATGTAATGCAATATGGAAAATTGAAAATAAAATTCGTGTTCATTAAGAAAATAATAGTTTTGAAAAAATACCGGCTCCGATGATCAATATTGAATATCCTTTTCAACTAATAATCAAATTTTAATGTCGTATCATTTCTATTTGAAAATCATAATAAAGAAAAATATAATAGTGAAATTATATACAATTTTGAAAAATACGCGTCGCGTTCCGACTAGCGCTGACCTCGATTTGCTTTCACTTTCTCAAAGTTCGCTCTTGCAGTCTTGGACCACGCTTCAAACGTTTATTTTCGTTTATTTTTAGTTCTCACCACTTTAGCGATTCTTTCTCACCCATCCAACGATTGAATCATTTCTGTTTTATTTTTTTCCAATCTTCTACCCAGTATATTAGCTTCCTTTCTGTGCTCCTTCAGTTACTCGTTCATTTTATTTTAATTCTCTCCCATGTATTTTAATTACTTTCATCACTTATTATTAAAATAATAATCGCTTTACCGCTTTCTTTTCCCCAGCAATGCTCTTTCATTTTTCCAATGGGCAATCCAAGATAGAAGCTAACGGCTGTTGCGCAGCCACGGAGCTTCACCAAAACTCAAATCATCATTTAAAAGGCACCAATTTTACTCTTTCTACATTTAAAGGAAATCGTAAAGCTTTGATGTTATTTGTTTTCAACAACTAAAAAGCCAAAATTCTCTAATCTACTTTTATGTTCAATCAATAATAAATATAATTTTCAACTAATAATCAATTTTTTATTAATATTGTATACTTTCTAGTTGAAAATCACTATTAATAAAGAAAATTGGGCTCTCTGTCTGTTTCAAGTGTTAAATACTCAAACTGCGATTTTTAAGCAGGGAGTCGTACGAAACAGACACGCATCAGTTTTCCATCCGTCAAAAATGAAAACTCTTAAGCTTGCAGTTTCTGTGAAAGAATGATGGAATTGTCCACGTCTCAAAATTCTTTCGAAAAAGGAAAAGGATTTTTGTAAGTAAGGAAAAAAGGGCAAACAAAAACGCTGAAAGGAATACATCCTAAACATGTTAGGATGTCCACTGCTCGAACAGAAGACACAATTCAGGAACAGAAGTTTCCATTCTGATGTGAAAAAATGAGTGCGTCTGCCATCGCAAAACTTTGACGGGTTTTTTTTTTTTTTTTTTTTTTACTTAGAAAGATGTATCTTGGCAGCGTTATCGTATATCCCGGTTTTCATGAATATGAAATCCTTTTTTTTTTTTAGTGTGACTATATTTCTTTAAAGCAAATGCCTAAAAAAAAAAGAAATTTATTTATTTTTTCATTTTACTCTGTGATTTCCAAATTGGAGAACTCAGCACATATAAGTTAATAATTAATTTTTAATCAAATAATTAATTTTGGATTATTATTGTAACAAAAAGTAGAATAATTTAATTTTATAATTGAAAAAAATAACATTAATACTGTTCGATAAGCTAGAATTGTAATTATTATGAATTTTAAAATTACTATTCAATTGTCTACTTTCACAAATTTAATGTGTTTTTTTCAGAAAACATCTTTAGTTTACTGTTGACAATTTTTTTTCTGTGATTTTAAGAAATTCGCACATCAAGGTTATATATTAGTAAAGATATTAATGATTTGAAAACTCGTTGAGGTTGGAAATTCCAAAATGCAGCGCAACACATTAAGCTGACGACCTTTGTTTTAAAAAAATTCATCATTGATAGTAAAAACAGATAAATATAATTGATATAATTGATAGATGATATAATTAATAGTAAAAACAGATAAACTAATAACTATTCCATCTCTTCTTCCAAAATTAGCCAAGTATTCATGTATACCATAAAATGTATGTAACAAAATACCATACAAAACCAGCATTAAAGATTAAATAACATTTTAATCAATGGTATTTAGGTATTTAAAAAATCAGTCACAAATAAAGCTTTGGGCGTTATTAAAGCATCAGAGCTTTTTTTTTTTTTTTTTTTTTACTAATTGGGGAGAGAAAAGTTAAAATACTGCAGAACCACTCATTTAATTAACCATGATTAAACGGAAATAATGATTTCTTAAGTAACATAAAAATTGTAATTGTATTAGTACGTATTTAATTGATATAAAAACGTCCATTACTAATTTTTATTCATTATTGTCTAGTTGAATTTTTCTGTTTTTGCCTTGAATATCCGATTACTGCAAAGATTTAATTTATTTATTAATTGAATCAAGTTTTTCAATTTACAATATGGTCAACCAATTCACCAGATTTACAGCCATTTTAAACACATCTGGTATATAAATTCTATTGTTTTTACCTTGTATACCTGATTACTGCCATGATCTAACTTAATCAGTAATTTGATCAATTGAATCAATTCAAGATTTGAATTTTCACCAAAGTTCACCAGATTACTCCATATTTTCAGTAATTTGCCAATTTAAACTTTTAAATGCAACTGGCATGATCTAATTTAATTATTAATGAATCAATTTCTTGAATTTTCTTACAATTTGAATATCTGATTACCTTGAATATCTGAACTGCAATGGTCTTGATTATTAATTGGATCGATTCTTCTATTTCCACCAAATTTCACCAGTTCAGCAGATTTGTATCCGTTTTAAACACATCTGGCATATAAATACAATTGTTTTTACCTTGAATATCCAATTACTGCGATGAGATTATTCAATTTCCACCAAGGTTCACCAGTTTACCAGATTTGTGGCTGATTTAAACGCAACTGATATATAAATACAATTGCTCTTACATATAATCAAATATTCAAGGATATCTAATTACTACAAAGATCTTGATTATTAATTGATCCATTCTTCGATTCCCACCAAGGTTCAACAGTTCACCAGATTTGTAACCGTTTTAAACGGATCTGACGCATAAATACAATTGTTTTTACCTTGAATATCTGATTAATGCAATGATCTGACTTAATTATTAATTGAATCAATCCTTGTATTTTCACCAAGGTTCACCAGTTCTTCAGATTTGTGGCCGATTTCATCAGGTCCACGATTGTACTCATCAGATTAATTTTAACAGCGTGTGGAAGTAGCCTGAAGCAAATGCATTTCAAACACACGATCAAAGCATCTTCTTTTCAATGTTGAGACGTATTGCAGCTCATGGGAGCTATATAAAACGCAGATTCTCCATGACTTACAATTCAAGCGGTCTTAAATTTCAATATTTTTGTTATCTTCTAACAAACAGTGTCCATATTTCTTATTCTTGTTGTTATTGCAGCATTGATATAATCCAAACATAGTTTTTTTAGTCTTCTTTTGATATTTTTGCTTAAAAAAAAAATTCATATTAAATAAGCTGCAAAAATAAGGTGTTTTTTAAGGTTTAGGCTGTTTATAAAAGCTGTGTTTGTTTTAAAAATTTAATAAATAATTTACAAAGATGTTTTTAAAAGTTTAGAAATGTGATCACTTAATCAATTTGACCAGACTCTTTTTTTAAAATATTTCTAAATCACGAAATAAAAATATTTGTACATGCATCGAAAATAAGATGCAACATTTTAAATTAAATAATCACTGATAATTATAATACACTGAGTAATGTAACAAATAATTATTGGATACGGTAATTTTTTTTTTCCTTTTTTTCTTCAACAACAAATAGGGTTGCGATACTCATCTTCGATAAATAATCTATAAACTTTACTTTGGTTCATATTTTTTTAAAAATAAAAATAAAATACGATATTTAATAAATTACAAAATCTTAACACAATGGATCATTTTTTTCAACACACACACTTTTAGCTCACACTCTCCCTATATATATCTTGTTCAAATTTTCAATCGTTCATAAAATACTTTTTTATTCATCCACTCAAGTTGTCAAATACATTATTTTTGAACTAGTAGTGGATGACACTGGATGTGAATGCAGTTTTTTCAAATATTAATTCATTGTTTAAATTTAATTAATTAATGTTAGTTTTTTTTTTAGATTTAAGTTGCATGTATCAACCAATAGATGGCGTCAGATATAAAGGAAAATTTCAACTTTATTTATAAAGGACTTTCTGCAATAGAGTGAAAAAAAGTAGGAACTGACTTTTTTTTTTTTTTTACATTACTTGTTTCTGTTGAGCATCGGTGGTCCTCGTGTTTCTTTTATGAATGGAAGGAAAAGCCCACTGATAGGCGATGAGTAATCATTGTTTACTGAGAGGACATCTAAGGGTAAATGTTCCGCTTTTACCTCAGTGTATGTATGAGACGAAACCAGGAAATATTCTCACTAAGAAGTTTGTTTGTCGATGAAAGACACTTAACGCACCTTTTCACAATTGCCTTCCAGATGAACAACTAGTACAACGAAAGTCTCCGATGCAACTAGCTGCGCACATCATGACTGGGCCACGAGTCGTACTGCGTGATCATTCAGTATATACATACATCATCATCAGTGGCGCAACAACCCCATCGTGGGCCAAGGCTGTCTGCGTACTGGCAGATTTCGAGACAGGAGAAGTTTTCTTTTTACGGGGTAGGATTGTTAGTCCAACTGTTGTTTCCTATTAGGATTGATTGTGAAATGAATGTAGGGAGTTTTGTTCATAGAGGACAACCTGAAGAAAAACATCAACAATATATATTTAAACAAAACAGCACAAACAAACATATTACAGGCTTTTGCTTTCGCCGTTTTCCTTGAGCACAACCTTGTCATCCATTTTCTTCTCTCGTATCACTGTTGCCACTCCAGCACAGAGAAACTTACCTCTCATTACAGTTACAGTTTGATCTTAAAGCGACACCAACAGTCATATTACTCCGTGACCAACGGTTTAAAGGAGTTTCCGAACCACTGCAAACAAAATTCTATAAAGTTCAATAATTTTTTTCTAATTCAGCTGGCAAATACTGAGCAAGGGCAGCACCTACGTAGCATTGCGCATTTAGCATTACCCAGGGGACACGTGTAGCTTGAAGATATGCTACGGACACGAGTAACACTACCCCTACAACACTCTACGATCTTATTCGACCGGGGCCTGCGGTTTAAAGCGGATTCGAACCACTACAAACATCCATGGCACCACAGGGACTCGAACCAGAAACCTGTGGTACAGAGCGACGTATAGATGAGGGTTGCTATAATTGAACTATTAATAAGTGCTATCCAAGCACAGTCCAACGACCAAAATAGCACGAAATTTTGTTGGCTGTGATGTCGACGTGGGACAAAGAGTCTTCAAAATCGTGTGTGTCGATAATCAACGTGTGAAAATAAAAACTTCCAAAACTTGTGAATGAGGGTAAATAAAGTTTTTTGCAATGTTTAAAGATTTATAATGGACATGCTAATAAATTAGCTGCTCTGCACTGAAAAGATTAAAATCCTCTTTAAATCGTTCATGTTTAATGCACCAACTTTCTTTGGAAATCAAAATTTGCATCCAGTGCAAAGTTCTCTCTCCAATCTAACGTAACAAATCTGAAGGAATGTTCACCACAGCCCATGTTTTCTCACTACCAAAGTTAGGAACACAGCCGAGATCATCTTAATTTTTAGATTTTTAAATTTAATTTGATCACTATGATTCATTAATATGCTCATTATATGTCTTAAAAATATTCCAAAACACCATATTTCTTCCCATAGACGATTTTTCGACCCAATCCTCCTTTACCCTACAGAACTTCATGCAATTCCAAGTTAAGTTACTGGTGACACACCAAGAGCTTTATTAAAAAACAAACTAATTTGCAGATGAATAAATGTTATATTAAGCTGTACATGCATGAGCTACAAGCACTGCAGGTGACTAAATTACAGATGGCTGAGCAAGAACTTGACTAAGCTACAAAGGTGAGTAAGTTATAGTGGACTAATCTTTACTCTAAGGTGTAGATGACTAATCTGCAGACACCAAATGACTAAGCTACTGATTAGTAACAGTGTAAAATGCACTGTAATAATATGTAACTGTACTGCCACTAATTATCACTCCGTGCAACTTGTCCTAATCACACAGACAACATTCAAGCAACAGTCCATTCAACATAAAATTATTCTTGTGGACTTGTTGTTATGATGACAATTCCTTCGTGAATATACATGTATATATGCAATACAACAACAAAAATGCAATACAACAGCATATAAAATATATATATGCAATTCACCAGCTGTCACATAGAAAATTTTCAAGTACCAAATCAGCTGAATTCAAACATAGCTGTATAATAGAGGAGAATTAAAATAAGCATAATCTTAATTTTCAATTTTTAATAATTTTAAAATACATTTTATGAAAGGAAAAATTGAATGAAAACACTTAGCACTAAATTTAAAACTTTTTCCCTTTCAAAATTGCTTTGCGCCACCTATGGCTGACAAGAACTGCTTACAATAACGTTCGTTTCATCTTTAAACCGGATGTTTATATTTCCCTCGAATAGCTAGTAAAACTACACTGCTTATTTATTGTACGTGTGGCCAAAGGTTATAAAATCACCTAGAATAGTTATAAAATAGGTAAAAACTTCGATTGTTCTTCTGTTTCGTATTCAGTTCTTTTCTTCTTAAGATTTTATTAGACTGGCTTATTTCGACAGTAAACAAACGGCCTTTGCCACTCAAATAATGAGTTCATCGTTGTGCACCCATCCCACTTTTATTTTATCTTTCAATTGCATGAAGTTTTTATAGTGCCAATTTAACGGAAGCCAATAAAGATAGCGCAATTTAATGGTTACATAATTTTTCTTTCGAGCAAACAAGTTTACCGAAAGTGATTCACACCGTAAACTTATACTTTTAGCTTGGCAAGGTCGTTTCGCTTCATGCTGAAAGCGACGAAGTAAACATCGCTGATGTACATTTTACAGTTGTTTACAATGAAATTTATTGCCACTCGTAATCAGGATAATTAATTTGAATCCCTCTATATAACGAATACCGTTTTATAATTTTAAACAGTATTCTATACAGATTATAAAAGCTCTACTTTTATTTCGAATGTGGAAAAAAAACTTATTTATTTATTCAGTTAATTGTCTGAAAATCTATTAGTTCAGGTTCAGTGGCACTCTTCCCAAATCACCTCATGCCGCATGAATAACTCTTAAAGCTAATTAATTAAGGTTCAGTTTTTAACCCTTTTTTTTTTTTCTTAATTTTTATGCCACAAACTGTAGGGTAATGTTTGAATCAGAATTTGAAATGGGTTGAACAATTCAAAAAGCAATTTATCGCACTCGGATTTAGAGCCTTAAACAAAAAAATGCAGAATATTTTCAACTAATGAGTTTTTACAAAGAATTTTATGTAACAGCACAATTTTTTTTTTTTTTTTTTTTTTTTCGTTTTGCTTTAAAAATACATAAATGATTAGTTTAAATATTCTTCAGTATATCAGGGGGAAAAAAAATTAATTTAGAGAAATGTAACTTATTTGTGTTTTTATGTGTTTCAGATGAATGTTAGAATAATTACTAATTATTTCTTTCTTGGGGGATTTTTGCTTTAATTAAAATTTTTTTTAGAAGAATAGTTATTTTATTTTTCGCAATGCACCCATTTGAATAACAGAAAATAATTTATTAACTTTTTTTTTTAATTTTTGTTTTGTTCTTATCATAAACTATGAATGCATGAAATAATCAATCTATTTTTAGCAAGTTTATTAATTATTCTAGAATTATTTGCATCACAGTACTATAAAACAGAATATTCTTATTATTATAACTTAACGCATGCAGTTAATATATTTTAATATATAAGAAAAGGAAATTTTTCTGATATTACTTTGTGGTTTTTGGTTTCGGTTTGTTGCTCTTAGGCTATTTTGGCCACACTTTAGGCTAATTAACCTAAAGTTAGCTTTACCTAAACTTTAACGTGGATTCCGAGCCACTAATAAATATCCATTCCACGATTCGAACCTGAAGCCTTGAACTGAGGATACTTGAAGAGAGGGAAGCGGTACGGCATCAAAAAACAGTTCCACCGATTTTCCCATCCAATTGGGTATGACCTTGCCTTGATGGATGTGTTTTCCACTAACAGTGTCACAACGGTTGAATGACTCAGAAGTCATTTTTCAGTCAAAAAACCGAAACAATCAAGCACATTGAACACTACAGTTGGTTGAATGTGCAACTCATGCCGAATACATTGTCATTTCGATTCAAACAATCACTGGCAGCAGAATTCACTTTATTTATGTCGTTTATAGCGTCATCTATAAATACTATAAAATGGAGTATTGTTTCTAGTATGCAGTTAATAATGGATAGTTTGGAACTTTTTTGATACCGAACCGTTTCCTTCTTCTTCAAGTATGTTCAGTTCAAATTTGAACTCATTAATAAAAAATTTTGTCGAAGAATAGTTATTTTATTTTTGCAATGCGCTCGTTTCAATTAGCGAAAATAATTTTTAATTTTTTTTAAAATTTTTGTTGGCTCTTATCATAAAATATGGATGCATGAAATAATCAATTTAATTTTAATTGGTTTATTAATTATTCCAGAATTATTTGCATCACAATACTATAAAATGAAGTATTTATTTATGTTTACTATTATAATAACTTAAAGCATTATTATAATAACTTAACCTGAAGCCTTGAAATGAATATACTTGAGGAAGGGAAACGGTACGGCATCAAAAAACAGTTCCACCAATTTTCCCATCCAATTTGGTATAACTTTGCCGTGGTGGATGCCACAGTGTCACAACTGTTGAATGATTTGGAAGTCATTTTTTCCGTCAAAAAAATCGACACAATCAAGCACATTCAACACAGTTGTTTTAACGTGCAACTTATGACAAGTACGTTGTCATTTCGATTCAAAATATCACTAGCAGCCGAATTCACTTTCTTTATGCCGCTTACAGTGCCATCTATTAATACACTTTGGAACTTTTTTTTTTTGATGCCGTACTGTTTCACCCTTCTTCAAGTATCTTCAGTTCAAATTTGAACTCATTAAGACAAGTGGTTCTTTGTTACAGCATTTTGAAACTGGGACTTTAATTGTAATCACCTTGTATATTATGAAGTGTTTTATTATTCAAAGTGTCAAGGAAGGAACCTATGTACTACTAATATGTCACGTTTTTTGTTTACTGTATTTAATATAGCTGAATCTCATTGATTTAATGTAATTCTGTGACTTTCGTCTTCTTGGTAAAATTAATCAATGGAACAAAAAATTAAAAACTAGTAATATAAGAAAAAAAAATTGTTAAGTCAATTCCTACGTTTTTCACTCTATTACAGAAAGTCGTTTATAAATAATTTTCATTCCTTTTTTTTAAGTTTATCTGGCGTCATCTATTGGTAGATACATGCAACATCAATCTAAAAAAGTTTAAAATATTTAAATAAATTTAATTACTGAATTAATATTTGAGAAAACTGCATTAACATCTAGGTCATCCCCTACAAGTTCAGAAAAATGCATTTGAACTCAGTGGATGAATAAAAAGTATTTATAAACGAATGAAAATTTGAACAGGATATATATAGGGAGAGTGTGAGCTAATAGAAGGAATTGAAAACACCCTTGTTCCAAACACGCCATCGATCCTCATAATTGTACCCCTCCCAAAAGCAGCGCAGCCTGTTTACCCGCCATCTTCTGCTACAGGTCCCCTTTTTCTCGTCCAGCGAAACTAACAAAGACCCAAGAAGGTTTAATTCTCTCTTTCAAGGATGCAGGGAGCACATATTTATCTCAGTTACCATTGAGGGGCCGGCCCTTGGTTACCGGTGCGCCCCGCGAGGTTCAAGCCCCTAGATTAATGACAATTCTCCTCCGGCTCAATGGATCCACTAGGGCGTCTTAGGGCTCGCTCTGGCATTTCTTTGCACCAGAGGGTTCGTGCCCCCGCAGACATTTCAAGAACACGATTTTATAAAATGTTCACCGACTTTATGGGATTGAAGGGGTAAGAGGTCCTCGCATAACTGTGCTTTCGAATGACTGAAGAGCAGGATTGAATGCAGGTTTCTTGTAGCAAGATGTATGAGTTAAAATATATTTCAAGATTAGCCATGTTTCTTCTAATGTGAGACACGTTTTATAGATGGATCACTTTTTGGCAAGCTTAATAGAGCAAGTAATATTTTTAAAATTTTTGTAAGTCAATTCTACTATATTCTATTCCTACTATTCACTATATATGACAGAAGAGTCCTTTACAAATAAAGTTGAAATCTTCCCCTCACATCTGGGCCATCTATTATTAGATATATGCAACTTAAATCTAAAAAAAACTCAAATGAATTAATTTAATTTAATGAATGAATTAATATTTGAAAAAACTATATTAACATCAAGTGTCATCCACTGCAAGTTTCAAAAAATTGTATTTGAACTCGAGTGGATGAATAAAAAGTATTTTAGGAACGATTGAAAATTTGAACAAGATATATAGAGGATGAATGTGAGCTAATAGAAGGAATTGAAAAGTGAAGATCAATTCATGCCAGCGACCACTTTTAATGTTTCGCCGTTTAAAATCGCTTCGATTTATCTTGAAAATTTGTAGCTAAACAAGACTTTGAGATCACTCTTAATTATATGTAAGTAATATTGTTATGTAAAATTAATTACACGAATGTAGATGGAATTATATCTAAAATTAAATCATTTGAAAAATAACAAAATTGGTAAAAGCAGATTCATAGGGAAATTTTACAGGAAAAGAAGAATAACATCTTCATTTCACCATTTTTACATGTCATTGAATTACAATTAACAAATTTGCTATAATCAGTTTTAATTGATATTAACAAATCTGCTATAATCAGTTTTAATTGCCCTTGACACATCTGCTATAATCAGTTTAAATTTCTATTAACAAATCTGCTTTCATAAATTTCTCATGTCCTTCACAAACCTTCATAGTTTTACATAATTTGTAATTTTACGTTATTCGTTGTATAATTTTGAATCACTAAACTCATTAAACAATATTTTCTTATAATAGATGTCTTGTTTTTGTTTTAAAAAAAAAAAGCATTCAAGATCACTTTTTCCCTGCAATTGTTTTGTGCAGAAACTAAATTAAATTCTTTTTATTCGAGTAGTAAGGTTTAATCAAAAATTGTATATTAATTAGGCTTTTAAGGCAGTTTACTTTTTATCGAAATTTGTTATTAAACAATAAAGTTGGCATATAAAAGCATATTGTTATCATTTTTTCATAAAATCTTTCGAATAAATTAATGCTTTTTAATATAATAAATTATATTTACTTTCATCATGAAGTTAAAATTATATATTACTTTTTTGAAGAGATAAAATACTTAAGTAACGCAAATGAATATAATTACATTTTTTTAAAATACATTTTTTAAGATATGTCTTAAAAATGATACCAAATGTATGTATTAATAAATAATTGCATCAAAATTCAGTTTAGATAGTAATGTTCAACACCACTAGAGTAGGAAAACTGCAAAAAAGGTCTAAAAATTTTAATTTTTAAATGTCTAATTTTTATAATCATATAAATTTAATGTTTTTATGTAGAAAACATAAGTTTTATGCGTGACACTTTTGGCTTTTTATTAATTACCTGCATATTTCAATTCATGTTTTCTTGTACTAATTTTTAAATTTATTATAGATTAAGATGCTATTTTTTAATACATTATATACTGTATAATATTTTTAAAAAAGAATTCTAGCCACTAATATCTAAATATATCTTTTTCATTAAGATACGACAGTTTATGTAATATTTATATTAGTTTTCTATAATCTTTTTTTTTCAAATTCAATCTCTTCTTAGTAATACATATAAATGCAAAATATACATTGTATTAAAAATTTGTATTAAATAGCTCTCTAAATGAATTAATATTTTATACATAACATATTTCACAAATTTAAAAAAAAATTGCATTAAATGACACGAAAATTTTCATTATCTATAAAAAAAAAAAATTGTAAATCAAATTCTTTTCGCTTCTAAAAAGTAATAAATTTATTGTCTACAAAACAATTGGCGTAAGATTAAGTGTTTTGATTAAAAAGTGAAATAATTATTTTTATCCAAATATATATGAAATCAATGTGATTCTATTAAGAAAGACGGCTCAATCCAACATCTTTCTGCATTACATCTTAAGTCATCACTTTCTATCCATTCTCACCCTTATCATCATCACGTCGAAGAACTTTTGCTGCTCGAGCATAAATCAATGGCCCATCTGATACGTCACTCATGAACTACGACTCGCTTTACAAATCAGCCGCATTTTTTTTTTTTTTTTTTTTTCTTCTTATTTTCTTCCAAAAAGTTGTAGAAATCGATTTGATTTGTTGGATCTCGATGTCGCCAAGAAGTGAACACAAAGACTGCCAAGGAGCGATGCGATATCCTTTGGACATCATTTCTCAACGTTTGGGGGAGGGAGATAAGACTTATTTCCCAAACGAATGCTGTCTTGTCGCAGGACGTAATCTTATGTATGAGACAGTGAATGAGCATATTTATTCAAATTTAGAACGATAAATGTGTCTGTACCTTACAGACTGGAGGATACATATTTATAAGGGAAGGAGGGAGGGAGAACAGTTTTGCTTCAGAAAGAAAATAAATCAAGTTTGTTTTCAATGCATATTGCGAATGTCTAGTCTAGACACGCGCCCTCAACTGAGGCTTTCCCTTCTATGCAGTAAAGTAACGGATGAGCGCAAGAATAAAACTGGTAATAAACATTATTCAAGTTCCTTCTATTAGCTCACACTCTCCCTATATATATCTTGTTCAAATTGT